>JANSVB020000475.1:438964-460801 GCA_025504935.2 Erythroxylum haughtii
CTTTTTCTCAATCGGTGGCATGAGGCTGCCATACGCCCCGATTATAGACGAGGTGTGTGCCGCCTATCAGCTGATGCGGTGAGAAGTTTTGAGCATTTGCGTCTTGTTAATGTGTGATGATGTTGTGATCTATAGTTGTTTAGAATTTGGAGTGTAGCACTTACCATGTTGTATTTTTTTCTGTTCAGTTATTCAAGTTAGGCCCTGTTCAATCCGTTTGCATATGTGAATGCTCGAGTTCTGAGACCAGAAAAGAGGTACTTAAATTGGATCGATGTTAATATTTTTACGTAATTTTGTGAATATCTGCTTCTCAAGATTGTTGCTTTTCATTGATGAAAGTAACCTTGTTTCATAAATGTGAGCTATAATGCTTCATTTAACTATATGATGACTTGGTAAATGCTGCTAGATGTTCAAGTCTTAACATATTACTTTTTACCAGAAATTTTCGAGGGGGTACAGTATCCAATTTAGAAATGAGGAAGAGAGCAGAACCTTTCAATTTGCATTTGAGCAATGGAAGAAGGAAGCTGTTGTCCCAGGTACTTCTTTGGAAAGTTCATCTAGCTTAATATGGATAATTCTGTGCTATTATGTCACATGGTAACAGATATTGAGGGCATCCAATTGTCTTGATCCTTGTTTCCTTTTACATGTCCATTTCAGTTTTGTCTTTCTGAACACTTTAGCACTTGGGATCATCTGTTCAGTCATTTGTGACTTGCTTTATGATTTTATAAAGATGTGTTGGAAATGGTGAAAGTTGTCGCCAACACTGTATTGGAAAAATCAAGTTGAATGCACAACCAAGATGGCATCATTACGAAAAAATTGCATTCATTGCCGTTTTCCATATAAGGACATCACTTAATGATGGTAAAGATTATTAAACATTGAACCTTGTACATTGCCAAAGCGGTGATATATCTTGAAATTCATGTTTAATCCATGATTTTGGACTTTTAACTGTGGCAATATTTTCTTAAGGTAAAGTTTAACTTTCACTGCATTATTGTAATAAACAGGATGGCTCTTGTTAGAGGAGAATATTTTCCAACTTTCACTGCATTATTGTAATAAACAGGATGGCTCTTGTTAGAGGAACATATTTTCCACAAATTCACCTTGCATTGAAATAACAGTAATTTGATTGGTTATTCCTCTGATGCTTGTGGTTTGCTTGATGGAAGAGCTCTTTCAGGATTCGGAGCAGAAAATTTTCTTATTTTTTAATATATAATTTAGTTCTATAGTTATTTAACTGAATTTTGATACCACATACGATTCGACACCATTCAATTAGCATTATGCTAAAAGTTATTTTTATGCACTGAATCACATTTGGTGCCTGTAATTTGTTTCTGATTGTTTCTTTTCTACCCTTTCAGGGACACTTCCTAATGGAACAGTTGAACTTTCCAAAAGCAAATTTGATGTTAAGATAGAGCCATCATCTGCCAAAATGTATTTTCATTATTACGGTCAACTGTTACATCAGCAAAATATGCTACAGGATTTTGTGAGAACAGGTTGAGTTTGTTAAATGCAATTCCTTCTGACTTAGAGCTTTTGTTGCATGCACTTTCTGTCTGTCTGATTTGTAGCTTGATTAAGTATCCTAATACATTTATTACTTTACCTTATAATGAAAAACACACAAATGATTTTGATGCTCAAGAAATTTGAATGATGTGATATCTGACGCTAAGGATTGATATCTTTTGCTTTAGGAACCTATTATGCTGCAGTAATTGAAAATCGGGAAGATTTCTTTGATCGTGTTGTGGTTGATGTTGGTGCTGGAAGTGGCATTTTGTCACTATTTGCTGCTCAGGTATCGTGGTTTCACATCCATATTTTTGTTGTTCTATTTATGTGGGTGTAAGACTGATTTTATGCTCCTCTTCTACTTCAATTAGGCTGGTGCAAAGCATGTTTATGCTATCGAAGCATCTGAAATGGCAGAATATGCAAGCAAACTAATTGCTGGGAACCCATCTTTGGGTGAAAGAATTACAGTGAGATTATATCTGGTCTCTTCATTCTATATATTGCAAATGACTTCTCATTTTCTATTTTGGCACATTGTCATCTGATATAGGTAATAAAAGGTAAAGTTGAGGAAGTTGAATTGCCAGAGAAAGCAGATATTCTTATATCTGAACCAATGGGTAAAGTTCTTTCTTTTTGTCATTCTGAGGGATGTTCATTGCTTGTAACATGAACAATTACAGCTTACTCTATTTATCCAAAAAAAAAAAAACAAATACAACTTACTCTCCTTTTCTTGTTAATGGCTTTTGCTATTTGTTCTTTCTGACATACAAATAACCCGATTCCCCTTTATTGGAGGAGGGGACAAGCTTGGTCATCCTAAATGCAACAGCTAAATTGATGTACCGAAGTTTATAATTTACCATTATTATGTGTTGAATCAAATTCGGTTTTAAGTTTCTCTAAAATTTTCTTGGATTTGATCTGTAGGAACCTTATTGGTCAATGAAAGAATGTTGGAGTCCTATGTAATTGCTAGAGATAG
This sequence comes from Erythroxylum haughtii, assembly GCA_025504935.2. Taxonomy (NCBI): domain Eukaryota; kingdom Viridiplantae; phylum Streptophyta; class Magnoliopsida; order Malpighiales; family Erythroxylaceae; genus Erythroxylum; species Erythroxylum haughtii. The sequence continues at coordinate 441,507 of JANSVB020000475.1, forward strand.
GTTTCTTGTACCAAATGGAAAAATGTTTCCTACAGTTGGAAGGTAGGTTTAAATATCTCACAGCTCCATATGGATTCCCTTTTTATTGCATTTGGTTCAGTGATCAAGTTGATGTGTTTTATGCATGGATTTTTATGCTGTTGGAATTAACCAACCAGGCAACCACATGCTTCGGCCTATGAATCTCTTCTTCTAAATCTTTATGAATCGATATTATTACATTCCAGTTCCTTGATAACACATCCAGATATTTGTTATCTTTCTTTTTGAATGAGCTCTCAATTCCAGCAACAGTAAAGGAATGACTTATATTGAGAACAATTATGGATATATGATATTACCTTAGTCCTCATCAGATATTTTTTTTTCTTTTACTGTTTGCTTTAGATTAATGGATGTGCTCCTATATCCTGTGTTTCCTATTGGCTACTTGTTCTGTGCTCGTCTATGTTACTAAAATGTGTTCTCATTGCTCCTCTATGAAACATATTTCGCTTTTATTCTGTCATATATAAATTTTAATTCTTGTACAGTTTGAGTTTAAAAGAATATTGATTGTGAACCAAGTCAATCATATTTACTAGAAAATAAGCTTTTTGATAGTTGATATTCTTTCTTGGTCACTCTCTCTAATCTAGTCATCATCTGTCCAATGAAGACCAAATGTGAATATAAGGACTTTAGTTAATCAGTACTTGCTGGTAACTTTTGGATGTGTGATGTATGTTAGACTTACGGAGGCAATACTGGTATCATTAAAAGTCTGAGATTTGCTAATTGGTGTGTTGAGATGGCAATGTGTATGATTATTAGGATGGCAGCAGGTTTGCTGCATTAATTTTCTATTATATTTGGCCCATTTCTCAGCTTGCCTTAACTGGAAGCCTGTTAAATTAGCTTTAAGTTTCCGTTATTCATTTCATCAACTTTAATAAACTTGCAATTGTAGATTGAATCAACAAACTTTCTTATTTTTGCAGGATACACATGGCACCTTTTAGTGATGAATATTTATTTGTTGAAATTGCTAATAAGGTATTCATTTATTGTAGTTTGCTATGGTGATTTTTGACTCTGCACTATTGTTGCTGCACCTTCTTTTGTATATGCAAATATTTGGAGGGCTTGTATCACTTATTTGTGGAGCTTTCTTATTGCCAAATGCATAATGTTGTTCTAATTAGCTCTTTATATTGATTTCCTTAAGTAACTTGATGGAAATAGATCACAGTGGCTTTATTGTTGTTAAAAATGTAGTCCCTTAGTTTCTGTGGGTTTTTTTTGTATACAGGCCTTATTTTGGCAGCAACATAATTATTATGGAGTTGATCTTAGATCATTATATGGATCTGCATTCCAGGGATATTTTTCTCAGGTTCTTCATGAGCTCGCTTTCTTTTTCTTAATGTATTTGGTTGCATACGAAAATTGGTTCTGTTCCTATACGATTCCCAACTTATGCATGTCTGCTTTTCAGAAAAAGTTTTATATTGCTAATCTTAATGTATTCTTGTGTGTATTTATAATTTCTGTCTTGATTCCTTTTTTTTTTTGGGTCTGTTATATTTCTTTTACAGCCTGTTGTAGATGCTTTTGATCCAAGATTACTGGTCGCTCCTGCTGTATTTCATGTGATTGATTTTTCTCAGATAAAGGTATGAATAATGCTCTCCATGATGAATTCCCGATTTTTGGTCTGATTATCAATCAATGCTTAGGCCAAACTCACTTTGTGGATTTCCATAGCCATTTTTAGCCTTTCCTGCCTGACAAAACTCAGCCTCTCATCATTTGTAATCAATTTATTTGAGTCATGGATTCTCATTCTACACCCTGTTTGTGCTATTCATCAAGGCTTAGGCCAACCTCATATTGGGGATTTCCATGGCCATATTTGGCCTGTTTGGAAGTAAGCCATAGGACATTGATTGTACAAGTTTCCGTTAAAACCTGATGAAATCCATCGCATTTGAAAAACAAAAGAGAAGTTTAATATATTGGGACTTTTAAACACCTTAATTTGGAGTCTCTAGCAGGATCAGGCTTAAATTCCTCAACGAACACATTTGCTTGGCTTGTGAGATGTGCATTTGATTATCCATGATTTTTCTGTGGTTCTATACTTAAAAGGAAAAGCTTTTCCTTGTGATAAACAGAATTATCGATAATGACATCTAAAACGTGTCCTTGCTTTTCTTTCTTTATAAATAAATTAAGTGCATGTAATTTGTTTAGTTACACTTTGTTCAGGAAGAGGATCTATATGAAATTGAAATTCCTCTCAAATTCATAGCTTCTGTGGGGACCAGGATCCATGGGCTGGCATGTTGGTTTGATGTGTTGTTTAATGGGAGGTAAAGTTATTTGACCTTGGTGATTATCTAATATTTTCATTGCAGCTGGTCTGCAATTTATGTTTCACCGATGTACATATGCAGTACTGTACAAAGGTGGCTTACAACTGCCCCTGGTGCACCTACAACCCACTGGTATCAATTAAGATGTGTTCTGTCTCAGCCACTGTATGTTATGGCAGGACAAGAAATAACCGGCCAGCTTCGCATGGTTGCACATAACGCTCAGAGTTACACGATATACTTAACAATGTCAGGTTGGTGGTTTTTGCGTTGGTTTACATTTTTTTGTTTCATGCATTTTGAGCAACTTGCTAAACAACATAAGCAGCTAAAATGTGGGGCCCTGGTGCTGATCAAGGAGGAATACTACAGACGTCATCATGCAAACTCGACTTAAAAGAGCCATATTATAGGATGTCTCAACCGCAGGCTTACACTGTGGCACATGACCAGCAACCACAACTGATAAATGCGCAGGTAGGTGAAGAAATCCATCCTTCATATCTAAGTTTTTATCTAAATATCTGAGGCAAATCAAATGATTGGGACCCAAACATGAATACTTCCAGTTTTTTCCAAGTGGACGTTCGATCCTCGCAGATCAGTACTGTCAGAAGTTAAGGAATTGCATTTAATTCCTGTAAAATTATAATTGCTGGTTAAGCAAAAGAAAGGACTTGGGATTCTCATGGTTAAATCCTTCATGGTTCTTGGTTAAAAAAAACCTGATATTACTTTTTGGCCGCTTACAGGATATACCCATTCAAGCAGAGGATTTGCAGGAACCTGAGTTGATACAACAACCTGCTCAAAATTTTGATGTTGCGTAACAATTTTGTCATAGCATGTATTTGTACCCATGAATCAATTTATCTGGAAAAGGGTTCTTGTATGTTGTCATTTCTCTGGTAAATGATATCATAACTCATAAACCCCTTACTGGACTGAGTCCTGATTGCATTTCGGACGTCTTTATTGATCATAAAATGTCATATTTATCACCAGAACCCATATAAGTTTTGAACTGCTATTCCAGTAGCTCATTTGGTATTGTACGACGAGAGAGCGAGAGAGATGATTTCAAGATTTTGAAGTCCCAAGTAGCTCCCTGTGAGTAGGAGATGCTAATAGTGCCCATGAATTTGATAAAAGTGAAAAATTCCAAGCGTGTAGAATAGAGCATTCATGATGTTCTTTTTAGTAATTGAGATACATGTAAAGACGCAAGCATTTTTAATGGTTGCAAGGTCCTTGCCAATTTCTGAATTCTGCACCATTAGCTCTTGATCATTCTCTCCGGATCGGCGGAAGTCTGTTCGAGACATTGATTCTTAATTATGGATGAATGACTCGGAACTGGATGACTTGAACTTGTCTAATTGTTTTCTTCAAGTTATCACCCTCCGTTAATGATGTACCAACTATTGCATACTTCAACTTTTCTAAAGATCTGCAAGGAGTACAGGGGAACTAAAGAAACCTGCTTATAGTTGAACTGGGGTTAACCTCTTACATTTCGGCTTTAACTGACCGCGGCTACGGCAGGCTCCGGCTGAATGGCAACCACTCTATAACAACGGTTGCATAGCGTTGGGTGATCAATGAAAGAACCAACTTCAGGTGTGTAATTCCAACACCTTTCACATTTCAAGCCATCTGCACGGGACACACCAATCCAGATTTTGCTGTTTCCTTCAATGAGATACTCTCCAGTGTATGGTATGCTTTGAATGAGTTCCCCATCAAAACAAGATAATACCTCTACCTGCAGATGGCCATCTATATTATGAACATATCGATATTACATTCAACAGATTGAAGAAAACAAGCACCACTTACCTGAGATGTAATGAATATTCGATGCAATTCGTCTGCATCGTTGCCGGATCTGCGAAGTGCATGTAACCTCGACGCAAGGCTCTCATCGGAGGTATGTAGATAGACCTTTGCATCTAAACTGGAACCAATCAACTTCCCCATTCGAGCAATCTCCAGGACTTTATTCACCTCTGTACGCAGCTGGTGAAATTGTATCAGCCAGAAAAGTGTTAAGATGCCTCATCGCAACATCAAAACATGTTAACCATTTCACTCGTAAGCACAAAAAATAAATGTTCTAACTGCGAGTCGTCTTCATTCATCTGATTTGTCAGTAGCTTTAAACGATCTCTCGAGTTTATGACATAATGTAAAACAAAATGGAAACAAAGGGAAAGGTCTACGAAAAGCGTTCAAGACAACAGAATGAAATACTTGGCCTATGCGAAACCTCCTCTTCTTTGGCCTAGGTGAAACCTCTTCGTTTTTAGTTGAACTAACATGAATGGAGAATTATTGAGTGCACAGAGTGGTTACCTCAAGAATCTTCCCCCAGAAATCAATTTCATCATCAGGAAAAGCGAGCCATTTTGGATTCAACTCAGGCCACTTCAATTCAAAGACAAATTTGGCAGCAGAACCATCATCTTTGATATATTGAAAGGGAAGATTTTGCCACACATCTTCGGCCAAATGGGGAAGAATTGGAGCAATAACCCTCACAATGGAAAGAAGATGAGCAGAAAGAACAGTTTGACAACTTCTTCGAGTAAAACTCACATTGCCCCTGAAAGCCATCTACTTTAGAGGAGGAGAAAGAGCAGAAGAGATAGATATTTTTCACATGCATACAAGCAAAAGAGAAACTGGAAACCGAAACCTCTACAGGAATAGTTAGGTCATGAAGCAAGTAAGTAAGATAGCATGAAATGCAGCAAGCTTCAAAGCATTGAAGAAGAGAATTACCCAACATAAAGTCGATCTTTGGCAACGTCGAAATAGAAATTTGATAGATCAACAATAACAAACCGTTGTATGATCTGCAAAAGGAAATCATGTACTTCTAATAAGCACAGGACAAAAGCCATTCTATCCTTCCATTCTTTGAAATCTATTGAATCTCATGATTACCATTTAACACATTTTCCCATCTTTCATCTCTTACTTTGTCCTTCCCTTTCCAACACGATTGTGGATTAAAAATAACTAATCATTTTAAAGCTCCTTCAGGCTTAGATAAGCATGTCTCACGGTTTATTACAACTAGGACTTAACATGTTACTGCATTCACATATTTCCTGCATACCTTTGTTTTTACTTGATTTGCATGTACATAACCAAGTAGTCTGATCGAATAAACTTTATACCTGGAATATCTTGAAGAACTGATAATTCTCATAACTCTCTCTTATGTTGATTACAATATTTTCCAACTGAAAAAGTGCATGCTTATCGATCATTGGGAGATCATCATACGAAACAGCATTACCAACCTATCAATAACACAATGGTTCAATCAAAATTGAGTGGAAATACATGTTCCTTATCTGAAGAAATAAGCTTAATTACTAATGTACTTCCACCAGATAAGAAATTAATGCTAACTTACTTTCCAATCATGCAGATTCCCCAAAAGATATCTCAATGTTCCTCGCAGCTTCCTGTACATGTCAGATATTTGTCGAAGGACTTGTGCACCAATCATAACGTCGTTCATAAAGTCTACACTTGAAACCCAGAGTCGTAACACATCAGCTCCATAAGCAGGTGCCTCCTGCCAACAACAGGTAAACAACAATTTGTGATCTGCAAAATACAAAAAATGAAAGCTTACACGACAGATCAGATCTGACCAACCTTCGAGTTTTTTCCACCTTCAATTATCGTACGAGGATCTACAACATTACCCAAAGACTTGCTCATCTTAGAACCCTTCTCATCCAATACAAAGCCATGGGTTATGACACCCAGATATGGAGCTTTTCCTGCATAAGAACAACAAAATGAAGTACAAGAACATATTAATTGATTAGGAACAGGATGCTTCCGTAGAAGTATCAGTAATAATAATCATGTTTACAAGCAATATGGAACTTTCAAGGTCCAAGACCGAACTTGTGGGGCTAGAATTATATTCAGACATTGAATACCTCTTGTAGCAATACTTGTCAACAAGGAGCTCTGGAACCACCCACGATGTTGATCTGTACCTTCAAGATACAAGTCTGCAGGAAAAGTAAGTCCATTCCTTTGACCCAACACAGCTTCCCACGAAGAACCTGGAGTAGCAAGGCAGTAACCAAGAAGCATCACTTTCCTTGACTTTGTATTGAGCGATTTATCTAATAGGGAGGACTTTGCTGGTGCTTTCTATCATAAGCAGACAATCCTGGATTGATTTAAGGAAAGAGAAGGACCATTTGTCTATCCAAAGTGCATGTCAATACATACAATATAAATGTTCAGATAAAATGAAATTAACTAGGATTCAAAGCCTTCAGTTATGCATAATTGTCTTCAAGGAAAAAAAAAAGAACACATCTTTACCTAGGCAAATCATAGTTCACTTTACCTGAATCAAACCATACATCCATTGTGTCAGTCCCTTTTTCATATTCTGATGCTTTGTCACAATACTTTTCAGGGAGTAAGTCTTCTATTTTCATGTACCACCATGCATCACTGCCCTTCTGGGAAATTATAGCTGCAAAAGTAGTTAATCAAAATTTTATATCCATTGTCAAGGTATAAACTATCATACTAAACGTTCTAAACTAAAGCAGAGAAGGCAATGTCAAATTCATAAAAAATGGTACAAATTGAAATGAGAAGAAACACGACATGAAGAATTGCAAATTTGTATTATATGTAAGCCATATGAAAGAGATATGACTAGAACTCAATGAAAGAAAGAAGACATAAAGAGCTGTTCTACAAGGTTCATACACTTGATATGATTGATAGTCTCTTCATTCATAAGAGGTTCCTTTGTCTTTACATGATAAAATACTGGAATTGGGACACCCCATGTTCTTTGCCTTGATATACACCAGTCAGATCGGCTTGAAGTCATGGCAGAGATTCTGTTTTCTCCCTGAATAATGGTCATTGTGGAAAAAAAGAAAGTAATTGACTTGCAAATATGAACATCAAATTATGAAATAAAAAATAATTCACAAGCGTTAACTAAGTTTTCAAGTTCAAGCTTAATTACTTTGTTGGACCAGGGTAGCATGCATTTATAAATGAAAAAGAATAAATTTTGCTGAAATCACTATTCCGACGTAGCAAGCCACTGTATCATTAGAATGCATCTTCCTCAGCGGATCTCACATAAATTAGAATCTCTATTTCGAATGAGAAATCCACAGATTCACACAAGTGGAAAGTTGGAAACTTGTAACATGTCAACTTCACTACTTGGCTCAAAGACATTATATTGTCAGGTTTATAGCGAACCTTGAACAAAAAGAGCTAAAAGAAGGATTCTTGCTGCCTTGACAATTTCTGTCAGCCAAACCTTTAAAATACCCATATATCAAGTACTAGTTACTAGGGACTAATCACACGCTCTTGTATTTCAAGGCAAATGAAGAAAATCATTCATTTTAAGTCAGTTGCATGTTTGACATAGCATGTATGATAAGCAACATCTTTTCAGTGTCCGAGCATAAAAAGAGCTGATCATACAGAGCATTCTTGGCCTAAACAACAGAATACTACCAACAATCAGTACCTGAGTTGGGATCCATTTAACAGTACCAATTGCATCCATAGCAGCCTGGCGAAACCCTTCCACTGAGGCAAACCATTGCTCAGTGGCTCTAAATATTGTAGGTTTTTTTGTGCGCCAATCATATGGATATTTGTGTTCTGCATAACACACAAGAAATCTTGAATACCGGATATGCTTTATTTTCTCATCTAAAGTGCAGAGCAAAGTTACACAAGATTTACAGTATAATCAATAAATTTAATAGAAAGATTCTGACATACCATATGATTCCTCCATTAACAGAGACATTTGGTCATCCAGGTATTTAACTACGGCAATATTACCATCTCCGAGCACATCAAGCCCATTAAACATAGCAGCATCTTCGGTAAACTTTCCGTCATCATCAACAGGAGAAAGAATGGGCAACCCATACTTCATGCCCGTTACATAATCCTCCTGGCCATGACCAGGAGCTGTATGCACCAGTCCAGTTCCCGATTCTGTAGTAATATACTCTCCTCCAACAACAATCGGGCATTTCCTGTTGTCTATCGGGTGACTATACCTTAAACATAAATTAAAAAGAGATTTTAGAACACAGATGGGATTACCAGTTGATCAGTGGTAGATTGCAAATTCAATTTAGTTTCCTAGTCAACAGGGTGAGGAAAGTGATGTCCATATGATTGCATTTAGGTGAGACCTTTCAAGTACAAAACTTAATTTTCATATCAAACCTGCAGTTCTCAAGATCTGACCCCAGCATTGTTTTCTTGACAACAAGTTTAATGCCCATTTTTGCTTCCAAAGTTGGCACAAGCTCTGATGCTACAACAAGAAAATGTTTCTTTTGTTCCTTCAGAACATTTCCCAGCTTACGATTCTTATGTCCAGAGGATGTTGAAGCATCTTCTGAATTGGATTGGATTTCGACTACAGCATATTGAAGGTTGGCATTGACTGCAACAGCTGAAAACACAAGCTCCAAAATATTAAGAAGACAAAGATCATAAAAGCATGCAAGTGGTAGAAGGGCTTGCAGATACAGAATAACGACTTGTTTAAAAGCTCCATAAAGCTATCGAAACATATACCTGCATTGGCTGGTATAGTCCAGGGAGTGGTAGTCCATATAGCTAAGTAAAGATCAGGAAAGAATTCATCTAAGAACCCACCAGAAGTTGGAGGAACATTAGTTAACTTGAAGATGGCATATATGCTTTTTGAAACATGCCCCTCAGGATACTGCATTCAAATGGATGTAGAGAGGAATATTATGACAATTTGTAGACAATGAACATAAAGGCACAGACACAAGGGTTTCACTAGAAGAATGTTGTCAGTGGTAAGAATGCTGTCAGTTGTATATGTGAGAATATAAATTTCAATCTGTGTAAAGACAGTGTCCGGGGAGATTGAATAAAAGGAACTGTCAGATACCGGGAGAGAGATGGGAGGATTCTGAAAGATGGTGCAAATGCCAACCAAGAAGAAAAAGATGATTACAATTAAAAGGATTTCAGATAGAATAACATTAAAGAACAAGATCTTGCACAAACCAACTATACAAAACAGCAAAACGAATGTTACTTGTATAATTTACGAATTAAAATCTACCAAAGGCAATTAGATGTTGCAGAAACAGAGATAAGAACATCTCGGTATCACAGACAAACTAATTTACCTCCAACTCAGCCTCTGCAAGAGCAGTACGTGATGATGGACTCCAGTGCACCGGCTTCCTGCCCCTATAGATGTATCCTTTAAGGGCCATTTGGCCAAACACTTTGATCTATAATTAAATAAAACCAAACTTATACAATGAGTCCTAATAACAGATGAGAATTGAAATATATTGCATCCCATGCAGAAGAGGCAGTTGTTTTTTTTGAAAACAGGATTATCTACAGTCAATCAAAGATAGATTACCAAGGCCACTCGTAGCAGGAGATGTATATACTACAATATATTACTCAAGTTGTATTATTTCAAGTTTACTGAAAACAATAACAAAAGGCAGCACCAGTTAGCCCTATATCAGACTGTGAGAGATACCTAAAAAGTCCCATAGAGGTTCCATATAACCATTATCACGCACAAGCATAATGAAGAAAAGGTGTATCAGCTACCTGGGCAGCTTCATACTCTGGATCTAGAGTTAAATAAGAATTATCCCAGTCTGCCCATACTCCATAACGCTGCAAGTGAAAAGAGCTATCAATCAGAAGTTTAGGGACACATTGTTCAATGCAAATAAAACCAATTTATTACCAACTTTAATCTCTAGAAGATGGGTCTTGGCTTCAAAGTTTATGTACCTTAAATGATGTCATTTGAGTCTTGACAGTTGCTTTAGCAAATTTGGCCGCCTTTGCTCTTAGTTTTGTCGGTGTAAGATCTTTTCTGGCATCCTGGTCCAATGACTGCAGGACTGTGCAATCCATCATGAGAGCAACTCAACTTGAAATTCTACTCACATGTTTAAACTCAATTGATTCCTTAACACGTTTTAGAAAGTGATAACTTCCCAACTTTCCTTTTCTACATTGAAACTTACTAACAAAAGCAAAATCATTGCAAATCAAATCAACATATGAGATAAAATGTCCAGTAAAATCTCTTGTCTCAGCTTCTTTTCCCAACATATCAAGAATGATTATCTAGACAAAAGTCACATTGCAATTACCAGGAAGAACTAGGATGGAAAAGAAAAGGGGACAAAGCAAAACGTGCCTTTTAACTCAATTGGCAGACCATGACAATCCCAACCTGGTACATAATTAACTTTATAATTCTGAAGAATCTGTCCAATCAAGACCACCATAAAAATAAGAATAAGAACACTAATGAAGGTATTATATAATCCAATAAAATGAAAGTGCTTATTAATCATCACATCACTTCTGTATCAATTATCAAGTATCAAGTTCAAATAATGACGCTGTTTTTTATCTCGATAACAACACCCAAAATTTTCAGTCATTGGTGTATCCCATAATATCTTTTGTACACCATGTATGGCCTACTTTGCACACCAATGCCACATGTAAGAATCGCGTGAGAAAAGAAAAGGCAAGACTAACTAATCCCACCCATCTCCCCAGCCCCACAGCCAAAAAAAACCTCTTCTTTTTCACCAATTCATGATGATTCATCAAGCAGATTACAACAACACACCTTATAACGATTTATTATATCCTTCAAGATTTTATTCAATGCATGTCCCATGTGCAGGTCACCATTAGCGTATGGGGGTCCATCATGAAGAACAAAACTTCCCTGGGAAAGGCCAAGTTAATACAAATAAGTCAACAAGTTAGATAGAACAAACAATAAGGATAGTTGTGAACCTCACCCCATTGTTACTTTCTACAACTCTCTTGAAAACCTGTTTGTCATCCCATAATTTCTGAAGCTCAGGCTCCCTCACCAAAGCATTTGCTCTCATGCCAAATGTTGTTTTTGGTAAATCAACAGTGTGCTTGTATTTTCCTTCTCCCTGCTTTTCCCCTGAACAATTTAATGCTAGTAAAATAAGAGTTGCATTCAATTTGATAAAAGACTTGGATGAGACATAGGAGTACAATTGAAAAAATTGTGGCCAACATCATCCAACGAGTAAACTCAACAATTTGCACACCTTCAGCTGCCTTTTTAGCAGCCATAACAGGCCCTCTAGATCTTCGCTTCGAAGATAGGGCCTCACTACTGGAATATGTGCAATTACTTGCGATGCTTACAAATGACAGCACTGTAACTGAGGAGCCCCTATGAGGGCAGAACAAGTTGGCAGAAGCAGCATGCCTAAAGGATGAGCAACTCCTCCGTGACAAGACCTGCAAAGCATACCGCAACACAATCAGCAGTTCAACAAAAAACTTGAACTCAAGACCACAAGAACTTGGTATGTACTTTGAAACTTATCAAGCCAGAGTAGAAGAAAACTTGATAAACACTTCAGATGGTAATGTGAAGGGCAAATTACATGGCATAACCAAGTCAACGAATTGGTCAAGCCAATGCGCAAACTCTGGAAACAAAAGCGAGTAAGCCATGGAAAAGAACACGTGGGGCCACTTCACATACCCAGAACTCAATCCTCAAAAGACTTAAAGCTGAAACCATTAACAATTCTAAACTCTTCTACACTCTTTTCTCTATCCGACAATTCCTCAAACAAATGGTGAACCTGAAACAAACAAAACCAACTAATCCACATACTAACACTATCAAGTCATTCAAGCACAACCCAGAAACGTCCGCCAAAGTCAACAATAACCCAACCAGTAGACTCCATCGGAGGCCAACTCTATGTAATTTAAAGAAACAAACTTTGAAAAAGTGAGAAATGAGAAGAGCTAGCCAAATGCAAGTGAAGTCAGAGAGTGAAGAAAGAACATATGGGCATCGAAACGTACCCGATAAGAAGAGGATTGGACCATGGCCATGTTGGTGAGCACGTAGCCAATGATTTATGAAGGAAAGTTATTCTTTTCTGGTCATTAACTTTAGTTATTAGCAAAAAAGTTGCTTTTTTTATTTTGTGTGGATAATAGATAAATCCAAGCAGCCTCTGTTTTTCTCTTATACACTCCGGTTCGAACCATTCCCTGTTCTCGTTTTCCTTTCCTCTGCCTCTTTCACGCTTAGCCCAATTGTTCAATACGATTTTCTCAAAAACCAAAAAGGTCCAAACATTTTTGTCAGAAAAGGAATAATTCTGAAGTTCCAACAAACATGGGGCCACACAAATTGTTGTTAATACCAAGTATTGAATTTTGTTCTTTTTTACCTTGTGTGCATGCTCGTAAAGTGTTAAAATATGGAAAGAATCAATTTTGGTGTCAGTTTATATTCTTGTAGTCAATCAAATTGATGCAAATTAATGTATAATATTATTTTGAATAATTGAAAAGGTTTTATTTATCTTTATGTATTAATATAATTAATATTTTATGTTTTTAATACTAAAGATAAAATTATTGGAATAATTACTGTGTAATTGAAATTATGATAATTATGAGATTCAATTTACGTTTATGTGTTATTCCTAAATATTTCTAGCTATAGTTTTATTAAGATTGGATGTGTTGAAACGATAAAACTAGCACACATTATGTTTATTTCTTATTAAGAAAGTAATTGATCTCATAAATTAAAGTATAGAGATACTAAAACTAATGTGTAGGTTATTATTAGAGAATAAGTCACTGAATTGACTCGATTATGAGAATTCTGGATAAAACATTACTTTCTCATAATGATGGTTGTATAATTTATTCTCATACTTGAGATTACCTAGGTATCTAGTGTGGGAATAACTGTGTTATGATGTTATTTATGAATCATCTTAGGATAATTCGATCAATAATAATTAGATACATTATGAACCATGTGTAGATAGTTGAGTAAGTCGATATAGGATTCGTCACTCTAAAGTAACTAGAGAGAATATTCTACTGTTCTTAATTAGTAATTATTTACAGAATTCTTTGACAAGAGTAAATTGATATTTGAAAATGAGTTTTCAAATTTTAATTATAAATTAATTACTAATTAGCAAGAACGAACATGATTGGATCCATACTATATCTAATTAGAATATTGAATGACACAAGAATTCAATTATACATTATAGTCATACATAAACAGGTTAAATCAATCACTTTGAAATTCCTGATATTTGGGTAATCTTAAAATTTTGCCATATGTCAATCATGATTTATGATTATAAATTATTTAATTAAAGAATTAAAGATAAATAAAAAAAGATTAATTTGTCGAATTCTAATTGTGAATTAGAATTAGAATTTATAATCATTGCCAATTTGTTAGGAACCTAATAGGTCACACATCAAAGAACAATTTGTTAAAGAAAAATTAATTTAATTAAGTTGGACTTAATTATAAAGTTTGAGAATCAAATATGAGATATTTGATATTAAAATTAAATTAATTATAATTAAAATTTGATTTTAATTATAATTAAAGAGGTTTAATTTTAATAAAAGACACTCTTTTTTTCTACTTAATGAGAAGAGCTTTTTGAAAGTTAGCACTCTTTATCTTCTTCCTCTCAAATCAATTTAAGAATTGCTTTGTGAATACTATTAAAGACTGCACACTTGAATAGTTCGTGATCGATCAATCAAAAAATGTTTCAAAGATTTTTTAATAGAAAAGTAAACAAGATACAATTTCTAAATCGTTTTACATTTTATTCAAGTTTATTCAATTATTAGGATTTGCTCAGAATCGATAAAACTTTTTATTTTTCGTTACGCCTATGACTTGATCACAATCATGGAACTTGGACTTGTCGCTTGGAACGTCCCAAAAACACTTCTTGTTTTCCATTTTGATAAGGTGGGGCTAAAATATCCACCAAGCCAATCTTTGATTTGCTAAATACTCTTCACTTGCAAGTCTATTTTACTTTTGTTCTGGCCTGGTTTGCATGTTGCTTCATGTTTCCAGGAGGCAAACTGAAAATAAGAAAGCATACATAAACCAGATACTGAAACATGAATGTTTATTACTAAATGCGATTCGTTACTGGCTTTAGCTTTAGATCACGCAATGACCTTAAGAAAACTAGGTTACAAAAAGAAGTAACAGAAGCCACTCTTGTGCAGCAAACTAGTGATCTAACATGTCAGCATTTCTTCCAGAAGTAAAGATCCGCTTAGAGATTGATAGCAGAATCGGAATCATAGCAGCAAGTGAGAATTGCAGCTCGGAGCTGCTGGTCTTGACTGTGATCTGCCCTTTTTGCTTATTGTTCAGTCCTACTTGGATGGCCAGTTTAGAGTTTCTACTGATAGAGAACTGAGACTGTAGGTTGGCCATAATACCCAGATCACCTCTCCATTTCATCAGAGACAAACCTAGAGTGGACTGATTTTGGTCTAGGATAAAATCCTTACTCTTGAGCCGTACCTCGAAGTTAGCTCCATACGCCATATCACCTCCAGATCTCACTGCTCCAGCATTTCCCACCAATGCCATGCGCTTTCCAACTACAATTTCATCCTCCATTTTTAGTCCAGTTGCTACACTTTTGCCAAGTATAGTAACTGATATTCCAGCAGATGTTTTGTTGTTCTTGAAATTCTTGAACTTGGTTTCTCCTTTGAGGACGTATGCAAGCTGCCTTCCAACAGTCTGGATGTCAAGCCCCGCCATTGTCGATCCGTTATCTTCATGCTTGGCTGAAATCGATGAAACTAGGTGAATGCTGAGGTTTTTCTTGTCCTCTGTGATTTGAACAGAAAATGCCCCCGGGTAGCGATCAGCAAGAGCAAGATTGCCTTCAAGGCTAAGACCATCATAACCACAATCATGGTCCCATCCATGTGAGTCTAGAACTGGCCTCACAAGAAGCTGAGCTGTAGGCTCCAACATACGGTACCTATAAGATGGGTTTTCACTGTCAAAGGAAGGTGGAAGAACAAAGTCAGGCAAAGGAACTGACACAGTTGATGGACTCCCATCTTCTTTATCCACACGTTCCTCATGGTTAGCACAATCTTCAACAACATTATTTTTTATCTTCTTCTTGACCTCCTTCAATTTTTTCACCTCTTCTTTCCACTGCTTACTTTGAAGTAGTTTCACTCGATAATCATACTCGTCAAAGTAGGCTTGTCTTTGCTCTTTGCTGAGTTTATCAACCTGGGATTTTCTGAGAGGCTTGAACGGTGGGAGTTTGTCATACTCATCTTCATCGTCAGAATCTGATAGGTCCAATAATTCTACATCAGATTCAACATTGTCATTAATCTGATCAGCAGCAAGTTTTGGGTGAGGGTGGCACATCAATAGAGAAGAGATCAAGTGGGGGAGAGGCAGCGAACGAGGCCTAAAGCCGAGAAGCTTCCTGCCATCAAAGGGATCTCCAGACTTGAATAGAGAACTTGCTTCTGATAAAATCTTCAGAGAGTAACATAAGAGTAATAACTCGGGTTGCCACCTTCCTCCATTAGGAAGGATACTCTCTCCATTTTTGTTCCTTAAACATGCTTCATTATTCTCCACAAGAGAGACAGGGTGCATCATATTTGGATGCATTAGTCGCAGATCACCTACTGCCTGGCTAATGGCTTGTTGAATGACATTGGATCTTTGTGCAACAAACAAGTTGAAGTTGAGGGACGACTCATATGGCCCGTCAGGTAGAGAAGAAGAAGCATGGGTCAGCAGGACAATGGCATTTTGCCATATTGATGTAGTCAGTGACTTGGTAATTGAGCGTAACAATGGCAAGTCATGGAGATCCTTTACATGGCTGTCTAGCCGATCCACATAAAGGACAACATCTGGTGGACACCTTTTCCTTAACCTTGTTATGGATGCCAATATTTTCTGATTGGTAGCATCTTCCTTCAGACAAGATCGAAGACCTGGAGTATCAAACATTCTTAGCTCTACCCCATCAATTGTGTCAACAATCTCCTTCACCTCAGTTGTGGCAGGTTCAAATGCACTAACTGGGACTTTTTCCTTACCAAAGAGAGAATTCACGGTTGCACTCTTTCCAACTCCAGTTTTCCCGAGAACCAAAATGTTCAAAGAGAAATCTAAACTGTCTTTGTCCTCCATTTCAAGCTGCATAGCCATTCTCCAAGCAGATTCAAGGTTGAACTGTTGATTCCAATGTCCCTCTCCGAGTACAACTAACCTGCTCAACACTTGTGTGACTATAGAGTCTTTAGGGGAAGAACCCAATCGGTGAACAAGCCTCAAAAATTTCAGCATAATGAGTTCAATCTTTTCAAATATCTTCTTATCTTCTGTACCTGTACTGTACATTGTACTGCCAACCACATCTGATACTGAAGCTAGGATTGCTTGGTGGAATGAGGAACCTGCACCAACAGGCTGCTCCATAGAAAATACTTTGGAACCATCCTTAGAGGCTATTGCGACACTGTTTTCAACAGATTCAGGTCCAGTTACTGCTTTCAAAAGTGTCTCGACTGCAGAAGGATTCAATAATGACTTCTGTTCCAGCTCCTTCTTTAGGTCCATTTCTTCATTTAAGTTGGAAACTGCATGCGCTTCAACTTCTCGGAGTTGGTGTTGATGATTGTCTGTACCGTAAACGGTTTTATCCTTCATTATAGAAGTACCGAAAATCAGATCTTCAATATCATCATTAGAAAGAAAATCTTCTTTTACTCCTATTTGTTCTGAACCAAGGTTGACTTCATCACTGCTAACAAGGGAATTGGCATTGCTCTGCCATGCATATTCTACTTCATTAGCTTCAAGGGCTTGAAGCAAAGAGGCGTTGGAATGAATTCCTTTTGTGAGAACACCATTGCCTACTGTTTCAACTTCAGATGCAGGTGATTCAAGCCCTCTAAAACCATCTTGCCCAGTTACAATTTCCAGTTTCTCATTATTCCCAAATCCCTGCGGAGTGACACTTTCACAAATGTGACCACGATTGATTTCTTCAACAGTAGAAGGCTCATCCAAATCCACCCCAACATCTTTCTCTTTTGCCTCTTGTGCAACAATCTCAGCAGTCTCATTTGAGGGGTTCCCTACAATTTCATAAGCATGGTCATTCCCATATATTCTTTCAGTAACATTTTCCTGCTCCAGCTTCTCAAGAGGTTGATTTTCTTCTGAGGTGTCCTCTTTCAGCTGCCCTAAAGTCTTGTCAAGAGCTTCTGGTATGACTGTATTACCATCAGCCTCAACTTTTCCAACTGAAACAGAGTCCTTAACAAGAGACAAATCATCTTTAAACAGTTCTTCATTTTCTACAAGAACTCTCTCTGTGCTCTGCTTCAAAGACTCGCCATAAGATTCAGGTATAACAAGGTGGCCCTCTTCATTAAACAAATTAATGGAGACAGAGTCATTAATTGAATCCTTTACTCCAATTGTGTTAACATCAGAACCTGAAACATCATTAACAGCTCCAGAGTTTTTATCCAAAGCAAAGTCCTCGTTATCAACTTCCAGTGGTGACACGGATTGATTGCCAAGAGAAGAATCTCCCTTTGTCAACGACTCATCCTCATCAATATCCGACAGCTTAATTCTAGGCGCACTGTGAACCCTCTCCAGAACTCCAAAACTAGGAAGCTTAACAAGGCCTGAAGATTTTCCATCATCAGAATCACTTTCAATTGATTCATCTCCAACCAACTCATCAAATTCATCATCATCCATCGATAACTGAGCAAAGGGCCTAACTTGCTGCGAATTCAATTCCATGGCATAGTTATTTTCATCAATATTATTATCATCACTCTCCTCCTCCTCTCCTATACCCTCATTTTCTGAAATTTCCCCATCTGCGTACTTCACAGAAAGCCCAAAGATTGGATATTTATCAACAAAACCATTTCCTACCTGGTTTTCCTCATCTGGGTCTCCTGGAAATGCCCTCTCCGATGCAGTGTCAAACTCCTCCCCACTCGCCAACTCTTCACCACTCGCAAACTCCTCGGACTCAAACCCACCATCGACACTACTAGTATCAGTGCCAGTGTTATCAGTTTCAGGAACACGGAATTCAGAACCAGAAGAATCATCATCATCATCATCATCATCATCATCATCATCATCAATACTAACGCGAGCTCGGATGGGAAATGAACCTGTAGGTGGTGGAAATGAGCTGGAAAGTGAAGGTCTTTGTGTAGAGGAAAGAGGCACAAAGGGCTTGGAGGCCATGACTTCAAAACACTTCTCTTTTTCTTAGAAACACATTAACAGATGTCAAAGCACGAAGGTGGGTGAAGAGCTTCTGACAGAAACATCCAAAGGTTTTGTTAATGGCGGTTGTTATGGTTGGGTGAGAGTTTGGGGGGATAAGGTGATAGTAGCGTAGCGAAGTTCGAGGTGAATAGGCTTTGGTATATCAGATAGGTTTTTTGTCTCATGGAGAAAGATACCTTTTTGGACTCATCTGACAAAGGTGAATGACATTTCAAATGGATGGGGTGTTTAGGTTTTGTCTGGAGACTCTAAGTCTGTCTCTGGCGTCTGGTCTCATACTTGCTTGGAGGTAGATTGGACGTTTGGATCAACAAGAAGACATGAAAGTCTTAGGTTGGTGTGGCAAGTCGGAGAGCCACAACTGGACTCAAGGTGGCTGTTTGTTGCTTCATTTTCTAATTACAAATAAAAAAAAGCAAGACAGTGACGGTCATTGCTCATCACTCGTTAGTTTCTTCTTCTACGATTTAATTAATTTTAAACAGATATAATTTTTAATTATAAAAAATTTATAATTTTCAGTTCTTTTGATAAAAATTTTATATTTCTAATTTTCTATCAAAAAAAAGTAATACACTCAAAAATTATTAATACGACAATTCAATACAACTTAAATTAATTAAATCCAATCAAATCAATAATTTATACTAATTAAATTAGAT
>JANSVB020000475.1:471895-483905 GCA_025504935.2 Erythroxylum haughtii
CCTTGAGGTCTTGGGTTCGAGCAGTGGCTCACCCAAAGTGCCAAAGAGGACAATACCTGAAGTGATGGCGGTAGAGGCCGGGCTCTACAGTAGCAATAAATTCCATAGTCATTTATCAAAATTTTCATTATCATTTGACAGTAAATTCCACTACTATTTATCAATTATCTTGCCACTGGGCATTTTTTCTAGTCAAAAAATTACCTTAGATTTTTCTAAATTTTACCAAAAATTTTAAATTACTAAATACACTCACCAAATCAGTTTTCAACATATAAGAACTACAATTCTCAATATAAACACATTCATAAACAATTATACCCAAAAAATGTCAATGAATACATGTACAATCATTTTCATTTGCAAAATTTACTATTCACGTATATGTGTATGCTATATTATGTATGAGCATGCAATGCACTTTCTAATTTCTTAATAATATCTTATATTTACAATTTTAGCCTCAACATGGATAACAATATGTTACAAATCAACTCTAGGTTCGACTTGGCATTTTAAGTAGCTCATGCATATTGTCACAAAATAATATCATTTTAAACGGCTTAATTAAGTTTGAGTCAAATTCAAATCGTGTTTTAGGAGATTGAGTGCCAAATTGAATAGAGTTTTAGGAGGCTAATAAGTACATTTTTACCAAAAAAATCATTTTTTTACAAAAAATGAGTGCTTGATTGTGAAATAAAAAAGCATTTCTTTAATATATATGACTTTTTTAACAGTCAAAATACAGTTTTTTAATAAACTCAAATTTAAACTTCTCAAAAAATAATTTTCAAATAGATTTTTCAAATCAATTAATGACATATTTTTTAGTTTATTTTGTTCTTATGTTTTACACATAATTTCCACGATATTTGCAAATTCATCTTCTTGTTTATTATATATTTAACTATTTACTAAACTTGGATATTTTTTTGATATTTATATAATATTATTTGGGTAGTTTATATGTTTTAATATTAGTTTACTTATGTTATAATCTATATAAAAGATTTGGTTACATATATTTCCATCTATATTTTATACGGTTTAAAATTATATAATAATTAATATATTATGCTTTGTATATTATTTAACATACTTTAAATAATATTTATATTCATAAATAATTTTTATTACAAAATAAAATATGATTAAAATTAAAAGTACTTTTTATTTTTATATTACCAAAGTGTCTTCTATTTAAAACTTTTTCAAAAAAGTTTTTTTTTAAAATGATAGTTAAACAGTAAACTGATTTTTTATAAAAGTTTATCTCAGAAAAAATCTACTGAAAAAAACTATATTAATATAAACTAAACTAAATAGAGGCCGAGTTAAATTATTCAAACAGCATACCTAATTTGATATCATTTCTGGTTGAACGTGATATAAGACATGATTTATTAGTAAGACTGAACTGTGCTGGAATCTTTTTGCCATTTTACGAATTCACTTTTTAAGATTAATATGTATTATAATAATGAATGCTTTTGTTCTGTTTAAGATATATTAAAACTCATTTTATAAATTTTATGTTTTTTACACAATTTTAATAACATATTAAATCTTTGTTTCAATATTTTTATTTTATGTATTTTAACCTTTTTTTATGTATTTCTTTTTATCTCTTATATATAACTTAAATTCAACTTTTAAATTTTAAAAATTAGAATCCTAAAGTTTATTGTTAACAAGTAAGAGAAGAGTTTACATCGGACTTTGCGTAAGCCCAATGTTTTAAGTAGATGTGAGCCCGATAAAAACCAATAAGAAGTTCCAAAACGCAGCGTTTTAAGTTTCCATTATCAGTTTGACAGCGAGACTGCAATGTGTCCCCTCGTCTTCTTCGCCTTCTTCTTCTGCTGCGTCACTCCACTCTAGAAACGACAAGTCGTCGCATCCCCTAATGCAGTTGGGTCCGCATCAGTTAAACATGCCGTCGCAGCGCGCCGACAACGATCGGAGCTCCGGCGACCTCCGGGCACTGGACTGCAACCTCACCTCCCTGTGCGATCACATCCAAGTCGAAGGGTTCAATGCCGGTGCTTTCTCCGACATCATCATTGCCGCCATCGACTCCAAGTACCACCTCCACCGCCTCATCCTCTCCCGGAGCTCCTACTTCAGGTCCCATAACACCGATCTCTGCGTTTTCCTAGATGTTTGAGAAATCCGCTCTGAATTTTATGCGAGTAGCAGTGTTTAATTAGGTTTCTGTTTCTAGGAACATGCTTCAGGGGCCGTGGAAGGAAGCGAGCTCACCGGTTGTCACTCTGCATGTCGATGATAAGAATGTCAACTCTGAAGCAATCGCGATGGCCTTATCCTATTTGTACGGACATCACCCTAAGCTTAACGAAAACAATGCGTTTCGCGTTTTGGCTGCGGCGTCGTTTCTTGACCTTCAGGTACCTTGGCTCTCAAAGAACAGGGTGCTTGTACTGTGTTGTTATGATGATCTGATTTTGGTTTTTGGTGCAGGATTTGTGTGCAATTTGCACTGATTTTATCATATCTGAGCTGTGGGTTTCCAATTTTTTGGCATATCAGGTTCAGTTCAAGTGGTTCTTTCTAATCTTGGTGTGTAGGAGAGCTTCTAAATTTTGCTTTTGGTGTTTGGCTATTTGGACTGTAGGTATTTGCTGAGAATCAAGATTATGGAATACACGGAGAGCGTGTTAGAAATGCTTGTTGGGGTTATCTTTGTCAAAGTGCTGCTAGGGAGTTGAAAGAGGTGATATTCAGTTTATTTCTTATATTCATTTCGTGGAGTTGTTTACGGTGGAGCTACGAGTATGTCTTTCTGTTGTGTTTTTGGTAGTCGATCAATTGTTGCATATTCTCATCATGGCTTGTGTTGATTGTGATAGGTGCTTCCTAAACTTTCATCTCAAACCCTGCATGCATTGCTGACATCCGATGGATTGTGGGTACCGAGTGAAGAAAAAAGGTAACAGGTCTAGGAAGTCGCTGAATTTGATATTTTGATGCTGTTGAAGTCTGTATGAGTTGCATAAATTCACATCTCTATTTTTTTGTTAAAAGGTTTGAATTGGCACTCTATGCACTTCTTGCCAAAGGTGCTTTTTGCAAGAATGAGCATCCTGATCAAGGAAGCTCCAGTTCTGAGATGGGTATGGGTATTCATTCTGATTCTTATAAGACAAAGGGAATAACTTTTGTCAATAATTTCTCTAATAAGAGGTTGGAGTCTGAATTTGGATCCTTAAACTTAAAGGATGACGTAGAGGGCCATGCAGCTCCGAACGAAAAAATTGAGCTTATTGATTGTGTGGTTGGTTTCAAAACAGGGGCTCCTGATTCTGAACAGATTCAGCAAGTAATGTGCATTCAATCAAATTCGGGCACTTCTAATCCCTGTAGGGTGGAACAATCTTCATCACCCAGCAACTCGTTTTCAGAAATTAATCGTTATAAGACCCCATGTCCTTATATTGAGATGTCAAATGGTGTTGGGACTAGTGCTTTAGGGATCCCTGGACTGGCTATGGAGGGGCCATCTGAAGAAGGTTCATATCAATTGAATAATAATACTTGGCTTTCTGGTGACCAACTCAGGCATTGCAATCCTGGGGATCCATCTTCCAGTTCACAAATACCCAATGATTGGGGGAGATGTGTATCTCCTCTTTCGTGGGGTGGTCGAGTAGTAGGTAAAAGACAAGTAAAAGGTTATGCTAGAGGGAACTGTGGCATTAGTGGGGAGGACAGCGATGGTTTTGTAACTATATTTGAAGGGGGTTCTCTTCTATATTGCAACATGTCCTTTGAGGCACTTCTGAATGTCAGAAAGCAGCTTGAGGAGCTAGGTTTTCCCTGCAAAGCAGTGAATGATGGTCTTTGGTTGCAGGTTTAGTTGCTTCTATATTGTCCTGTGTTTTCATAATGCATTTTTTCCTCTTATTATTCCCTTATGTTGGACGTGGGTGTTGGTGGAGGTTCATAATTCTAATACAGTCTGCAAAAACCAACCGTTTTTTATCTTGACATTTGATTTGTGTTTCATCCTAAAGTCATCTAACCCACTAGATCTTTTGGCATGTCATTCTTGATACTATCTGACAATTTTATCTGTGCATTAGCCTGAAAAGCTTTGCTAGAGTAGTTCTTTTCCTCTTATCATGCAATGAATGTAAAGGGAATGATAAATTTATAGTTCTGATACGGCATTCAGAAACTCAGTGGTTGTTATGCTCCAATGAGGTTCTTATTTCACCGTATACTTATTGAGTCTCTCAAAGTAGTACTGTTTGTCAGTCAAGCTGTTTTTTTCCTTCATCTGGCAAATGTAATTGTCCTTATGTCCTGCTGCAAGTATTACATAATTGCTAGTATTCAGCTATTTGATGAGAAGATTGACTCCTTCATTCTCGTGGCTATTTTATAGATGCTATTAAGTCAGAGGGTACAAGAAATTGGTGCTGACACATGCAAAAATTGCTGCTTCACTAGTGCAGCCTGCACCTGCAGGCAACCTTTTGCATTTGTGAATGGTGTTGGTAATACAGGTTATTATCCACAAGACCGCGAGCACATTTCTTCTGGAAACATGGGAAGTGTATATGTTGCTGATTCTGCTCAAGGTGGGGGAAATGGCCTCTTTAGGCCTGTTCGAGTTCATGTTAGGGGACCCATTGATGGCCTTGCTGGTATTGGACGAGGAACCACATTTGTACCAGCTACTGCTTGGCCCCCAACACGTTTTGTCTTCTCTCGTGTGCCCTTCGGTATGGGTAGTCGAAATTGCCAACAGGCTCTTGCTAATGATGATTCAGAGAGTAGAACTGACAACAATGGAGATTTATCTGGAGACGGGTTAACAGCACTGGTTGGATTGAGTCAAGGAGGGAACATTGCAGGTAATGTCCATGGAGAGCCTATGGTGAGAGAGTATGAGACAGATATGCAAGAAAGAATCCCTGAGACGTCTAGTTCGGCAACGAGTACCAGTGGTATTGCTGTTCAGATGCTGGAGTCACAAGAACATTCTATGGGAATAGAGTGGGAAAATACAAACAGTCCTTCAATATCTCTAGATATGAAAACTCCTTTAAATCAATTCCCTCCGTTTCGATTTGGGTGAGTGTTCTTTGAGATGCTAACTTTTTTGCAAAATTTAAGATTATCTATTGGATGATGCCACCCAAAGAAGATTTCAGACTGTTGATTAATGCATTAGATAATGGAATTCCTCATTAGTCCCTTCTGAATATGCCTTCTGAATATGTCTGGTTACAGTCTATGCTCTATATTCTGTCATTAAAATTCAGTTTGAAGCCGTTCCTTGTATTCAAATTTAGTTCTGTAACCACACCCTTGAATTATGCTCAAGAATTGGTCTTAATGATTTTGGTGAACTACTATTGTCCACTATATTGCGAGCTTTACAATTGCTGTTCATTTACCTTTTAAAGCAATTTTTGCATTTGTAAGAGCCTCACAAATCTTTTTGTGGATTGAATGCTACTTTCACAGGGTTGAATTTGGTGATGTGCATAGACTCAGTGACGGACAAGTCAAGCATTCTCCAGAATATTTTTATGCCGGTTCACTGTGGAAGGTCTGAAATATTATCTGCTCTTTTGATTAGTCATTTGTTTCAAACTTTTAAGAATTTTATGGGATTGAGCTATGTTTGCAGGTGAGCGTCCAGGCCTTCAATGATGAAGATCCCCAAGGACGCAGAACTCTTGGTAGCATTCAGCATTCAGCATTTCTGTTTTCTTTTTCTTTTGCAGAGTTGAAAGCAAGATATCCTTTTGAGGAACACTATGTTTTTGTTGATTAGATCTGATATTATAAATGCTTCCTGATATTTCAGGACTTTTTCTTCACCGGAGAAAGGCAGAGATCACTGATTCCCATAGAAAGGTTAGCCTCAACCGTGGCAAATCAGCATTTGGTTTGAATTTTGATATCACATTTGACTTCATATTCCTTTATCATTTCCTCCCTGCTTTTCTTTCTGTTTTCTTTCCCACTCTTTCGTACCATTCCCATCTGTGACATTATACTGCCCAACAAGATGCTAAATACAATATTTTTCTACATGTCATGATGAAAATTCCAGTCAGTACTCAGGTTTAAGCTTATTTCTTACCTAAACTTATCCCTTAATGCAGGTCCATATTTATGTGGACACTCGTGAAAAGGTTACCGCCCGTTATCAGGTAAAGTTGTTCGTGCAGCAGTTTACCTGGCTCCACCTTAGCTTTACAAGTGAGTTATTCCTCTAAGGGGCAGTTATTCTCTTGACATTATAGTTGATTTGTCCGTCAAAGAGAGAAGTCATGGCGTTTGGGAGCATTAAGCAAAGAGGAACCCTTCTACCAAAAGCTCCCAAGGGATGGGGCTGGCGTACTGCCATATTATTCGATGAGCTCGCTGATCTTCTTCAAAATGGAACCTTACGAGTAGCTGCTGTAGTGCAGCTTGTATAAAACCAAAAAGGTAGTCTGGACTGTGAAAATCTTATTTGTTTTTATGCAATCCTTGAGTTCACCACACACTTATTTTTCTGATCCAGAGGACACCACTAAGTTGGTAGAGATCTGTCCAATGCAAAACAGGCACACACCTTCTTCTCTGGCTTTAGACATGTTTGTACATACAAAGAGGCATTGTAAGCATCATACATTGCATGAAACTAGATTTCACATCAACTGTTTATATCATAACAATGTGTGTTATTAATCAAAACCCAAGATTTACGGATTATTGCATATAGTCTACCGATTAGTTGGTGCGCACCCGTTCTACCGATATATATAAAAAAAAGAAGGAAAAGTGTGCTATTAACTACACTCAGGTTTGTTATGGCCTGACTTAACCTCCTAAGGTCGAGGCTTCAGTGTGGGGTGATGATCCGTCAAGCTCAAGGTTGTGTGGTTCAAATGTTGTCCAAAGTTTGATCGGATTTAAATCGTGATATCTGAATAAGGCAAGGAACTTCTTGCTACATTTATATTTTTAAAGCAGTGCTTGGTTTTTTTCTTTCGTCTCGGCAGGTCAAACAGACTAGGAGAATAAAGAATGGAATAAGATCGTCTCTATCCATAACTCTGTGCCAGTTCTATTTCAGACGATTCTATCCATACATTTTTCTGAGTCTCACATATTTGTGTGGATTAGATTGTCTAGAACAGAGTTGGCACAAGCACAAAAGATTTGGTCCCACAAAGAATAACAGCTTGTTTGAACTTACATAAGTCGTCTAAAAAAATGCATCATACTTAAATCGTGGCTCGAATTTGGTCTGACGTTGGGTTGATCGGGTTTAAATTGCATGATTCGAATTCGTTTGAACTACCAAAAATGACACCGTATTAATAATATACGATCTGTTTCTTAAATTTTAAAATCCAAACGACATTGTTTCAGAGTGGAGTCAGATTGTTTAGATTACTTAAAACTTTTAATCTTTCAGATTCAAATATATGTTAGTTTATTATAAAATTTAAGCAAAAAAAAATTAATTTGGTATCAAACTTTGGATTTTCTATTATCTTATTAATTTTTAAAGAGCAAATTTTTAATTTTAATGATTAAAAAATTGAATATTAAGATTTTTAAACTAGTTAAATTTTAGTTTAATTTACTTTAATAATTATATTTTATTTTTTAGTTCAATTTTAGTTTTTCAGATAATTTTTAAATTATATTTAATTTTAAATAAAATTTATAATAATTTAATACTAATTAAAATTTCAAATTTCTTATTTTATAAGTTTAATTTTTAGCTCCATTTTTAAGATATAAATTTCAATTCGACAGTGTCACTAAGCCAAAGTCGATTTCACTTTGGGAACAAACAAGCACTTAATTTTGCTCGGAAACTAGTATAAATTTTCCCGGAAAGTCCCTCCCTTTTCTTCCATTTAAAATCAGTGATGGATTATGCTCCGAAATCGAAATTGAAGTAGCGTATCCACTCTAACAAAACCCTAATTGAGCCAGCCCAAATTGCTACCCGAGGATTTATCTCTCCTGAAAGTATTCCCTAATTTCCTGAAATTGATTGAATGTCAGTTGTCATTCAAAAGCACATGTGTTCGAGTTTTGGATTTCAGATTAGACGGTTAGAAGGTTATGGGTTGGTTTTGAGCTTTGGGTTTGTCTCTAAATGGGTGCTATAACCAGCAACCGAAAGCGAGACTCCTCTCTGTTTTCAGATTCTCCGGATTTTCATCACGTTCCGAAGAAGCTCAGATTCTCACTAATGCGTCAGACTTCGTACAAAACCCCGAGCTCCTCCAATAGTACGGTTTCTAGAATCTCCCGGTACCCGGAGTCGACCGCCAAGTTCCGCCGTGAAGTTCATGCTCCTTGTAGAAAGCTCAAGTTTGGGTTGTCGAGGCCGAGAAGCAGTGATCATAGTGATGCAGAGAGGTCAAGTGGTGATGATATGGGTCATTTCTTGAGTAAGAAGTTGGATTTTGCCAAGAGAAAAGCAATTGGCGCATTTAGGTATTTGGTTAAAGATAAGGAAGTAGTTGATGTTGATTATGAGGCGCCAAAGCCTGGAAAGGAGGTGCTCACTGAGGATTCGAGTATTGAAGAGATTGAGGTTATTGAAGAAAGTGGAAGGAAAGGGAGATTTAGACCTGTGGACGGGGTTGATAATGATGTGAAGGGTGCTGAGGAACGATCAGTTGTTACTATGAATGGGAATATGGAGGTTGAGAATGGTAGGAACTTTACGGGTTTGTCGGTATCGGACCATGAAGTGGAGGTATCAAGTGTTGGGGTTTATAAGAAATTGCTTGAGAGTGTGAGGAGGAGTACAAGGTTGTTAGATTTGGCGTTTGAGATTAAATTGAATGAGGAAACGTGGAGTTTGCTTAAGCTGTTACGGCCTGTGAAGAAACCGGAGGAGAAATTGGTGGAGGTGAATTGTCTTTCCCTGCATTTTTATGTAGTTATTGGTTGCTCTATAGCATTAATTCGTTAGTTATCATGAGTTTTTTATGGTTATCCAACATTTTTGTAGAGTTCTTGTTTTAAAAGTGAGGCAAGTAAATTTTTGTTTGGAAAATGGAGATAGTGTAATTTGCTGTTACTTTAATTAATGAAAAATCTATTGATGGTTTTCAGGAGATACCTCATGAACCTTTTACTGCCCTCACCAAGGAGGAGGAGGAGGAGGTAAAGCATGCCCTTTCAGCCGGCAATCGGTAGGATTTGACGAACATGTTAATTTGGTGCCTAAGTTGGTGCTGTTGTTACTTGTTAAATTAACATCAGCTATATTTGGTCTTGCAGGAGGAGGTTACTAGTCACTCATGATAATTCAAATATTGATATCAGTGGAGAAATTCTACAATGCCTTGCACCTTGCATGTGGTTGAACGATGAGGTGACGGTTGGGATGGCATCATTTTCCTTTGTTTGTATCATGTAGCCAAGTAACTGACACATGAATCCAAGATATGATGGTTATTTATTTGGACCATGTTGATTCCTATGATTTCGTAGCTTTTTTCCTGATATGTTGACATGTTAATTGTTTTCAGGTCATAAATGTGTACCTTGAGCTGCTGAAAGAAAGAGAGAAAAGAGAGCCAAATAAGTTTTTGAAATGTCATTTCTTCAACACTTTCTTTTACAAAAAGGTTGGCCCTGTTCTCGTCTCTTGTAGAACCGGATGCTTATTCTACTTCAAAAATGGTATATCCTGAAATGCACTTATATCTATCTGTTCGGGTTTTTTGGATTTTGTAAGTCTCTCTCACAGTCGAAAGAGTTGGAGAAAAGAAGCTAGTCTCTCGAGATGACAATCTAGTCTTTCTAGTAGTCAGAGTAGTTTCAGATGGCTTTGTGATATCTGTTTCTCTTCTTCCTTCTTACCCTGGTTTATTGCATTGCTAATCAAAACATTGCAAAGTAAAGCTTTAATTTGTAGTTTTTGGTTTCTGATGTACACTAGGTATTAGTCTTTGGTTTCTAAATTGTGCTGTCTATCTTGTAGGATTCTTTTAGAAAGGTCTTCAATTACTCAAACCAAGCCCCTAGTAATGCTCCTCGTTAGCCCAATCAAAACAGTAATATGATTTCCTACAAGAGAGTAGTTCGTCAATTGTTGACAGACGTTCAAAATAACACCTGAAATTTGATTTATTTGAAATTTAACATTGAATTTTAGTGAGGATCCTAGTCCGACAAATGGTGTTCCCTCCACTTTATGCCCATTGAATTCCATCACTTTTACTCACTAATTTTCTTGAAAAAATTTGGTAGGATACTTACTAAATATTGACTCGTATCATCTCTATCTTTTCTTGTTTCATCTCTATCTTTTGTTGCTCTTCTTTTACTGTGATTTTTCAAATTAAATTTCTTTAACTTGTTACCTCTTTCCATTATTTCTTTAATCTATTTTTCTTTTGGCAATTTTGTAATTTTTTATCTTTGATGTCAATGTGCAGTTAACTTGTGGGGGGAAGACCTACGACTATAAAGCTGTCAAAAGATGGACTACGCAAAGGAAATTGGGATACTTTTTGGTTGACTGTGACAAAGTAAGATGGTTCACTTTTTGTTTTTTAGTTTTCATCTTTCCGGCTTATGTTTGTTTTGTTTAAATGATGCGATACTATACTCGTACTTGAACCCAATGATTGTATTGTGCTCAGATATTTGTCCCCGTTCACAGAGAGATACATTGGTGTTTGGCAATCATTAACAATAAGGATCGAAAATTCCAATATCTTGATTCAATGAAAGGGAAAGACTCCACGGTGTTGGAACATCTGGTATGATTTCCATTCTTGTCTTAGCATTTCATTTTGCAGGTGTGTTGTGGTTTGATTCAAACAAACACTCTTTATACTCCCTTTTGACTTCTCTAGTTCAGTAGTGAACAACTTAGCCGGCCTATTTCACCTTAGTGTCCGTCTGCTCCAATATCTGATGGGGTTACTTTTTCCAATATCAAATCACATAACAATAGATAACTTTATTCTACTAGTATGTGCAATCTTTTTCTTTGGCTTTCTCCTCACTCTACAAATGTGAGAAGGTCTGAGCTACTTGAAAGTTTCTCAGGGCTTGGGACTGAGTTTTTATAATTTGAACCCTACTACTAAAATTCCCCTCAACAATTGCAAAAGGTTTCTCATATATTGCCTTGGTCTAACATGTTTGTAAACTTTGTAAATTGTAGTGCTCCATTGTTCTGAGTGATAAGTTTGATGAGTTTGAATTTCAACGTAAAAGATGTGAACATATAGACTCGACACAAAGGGTAGAAGAAAAAACTAAACTATCAAAACTGGCAAGGAAAGATTCATGGAACAAGGTTGATTGATAGTTCATTATAACGTGGCTAACACTGATCATTACCATATATGTGTTGTCCAGGCAAGATATTATGTTGAAGAAGTGAAGGATAAGAGTCAGGAAAACATTGATGTAAGCAGTTGGGAGCGAGAATTTCTTGAAGATCTTCCCAAGCAGGAGAATTGGTGTGTATTGTTGACACTGAAGAAAAGAATATAGTAATATAGCATTCATTTAAGAATATTATGCTAAGGGATTACCTTCCAGGGATCATATTGTCTACAAAATGCATGTAACAAAAATTCTCTTCAAAATGATGCTTAATTGATGGGTTATCTCATTCCGCTTCAGTTATATTTTATGTCGTAAACTGTTATCACAGTTGAGTTCCGTTGAACACTGTAGTTTCTGGTTGATAGGGTTCAACATGTCCCATCTGACTATTGATATCTCCTAACTAACTTTTTGTGTTATTAACAGGCATGACTGCGGAATGTTCATGATCAAATATGCTGATTTTTATAGCAGAGGTCTAGGGCTGTGTTTTGTGCAGGTGGGCATGAACATAAGTCATCATACATGAAATTGCAATTGCTTGGCATTAGTTTAATCATTGAAAACTACCTACCCCAGTTGATTTATGTTTAGAAAGCCCAGGCCCTCCTTCTTCTTCTCTTAGCCGAAAGTCTCCCACTCTCCTTTCTCTTTG
>JANSVB020000475.1:491981-504677 GCA_025504935.2 Erythroxylum haughtii
ATCGATTCTTTTTCTCATTAAATTTCCTTAAAGCACAAAAACCCTTATAACACAATACATACACAAAACCCCCCATTCTATTTCATTTTATAATTTTAAATTCCACTCTAAGATCGGGGTCCAACATGTACGATAGTGAAGGTACTATGCTTTTTGAAAAATTTCGACACCCTTCACTCTTTTGACCATAACTTCTTCTCCAGGCCCTCAATTAACTTGAAATTTGAACCAAAAACTCCTCACACATTTTATATCCTCTCCACCAAATTTCATGGCCATCTGAATTCATTAGGAAAGGATTGATAATGATTTATTGATGATTTTAGGATGAAAATGATGAAGTGAGATGGAGTTTCTTAAATGGAGTGGTTTCACTAAATAGGCATCTGTATTTTAGCCATAACCTTATCTATACATATCCAAATGAGATGATGTTAAGTTTACATTAAACTAGAGACATATGGCTACAAATTTCATGAGGAAGTAGAATTTTAATTCTATCTTTAAGAGTTTCAAAAATTGGCTTAAAGTTGAGTATTGAGTAATGTTGTAGTTTGAGTATAGTTTGAAGTATTTTATACATAATAGTCAAAATACTAAACCAAATTGTGAGAACTTGGTGTCATTAGAAACTTAAGACTTATAGGAACATTTTTTAAAAGAAGGTGATGCCTAAATACCTCATTTTCCTTATCTTAATGACCATGCAAAAATTCACCCAAAAATCTATTTTTGAGGAAAAACTAGAATGATCGATTGAGTTATGAACTTAGAATAACATTTGTTTTATTGAGGTGTAAACCTAAGTTCAAATTAGACTTATAAGAGTTTTTATATGAATGATCATGTGATGAGAATAAAGGAATTGAATGCCGGACTTAGGTACAATAACATATGAAAGTGATTGACTGATCTTATGTGAATTAATGCATTTCCTTACATGAATGCATAAACAGATAATGGTAGTTGTGACCTGAGTGGCCACTAAAGAAAGAGAGTTTAAAGCTCAGAATGTGATTAAGAGCCAAAGGCTCACTATGTATAATGAGCCTTATATCCCCAATAGACAAGTGATAGTTATTAATGAGCCCGGTATCCACAATAGATATGGGATAGTTATAGACACTCGGTCATAACAACATAAAAATCAGAAATGAGTCTCATGAGCACTACATATACATTTAATATGTATGTTTTGAATGATTGAAATGTATTGTTGTATTGTGTTGAATGAGAAATGTGGAAATCGTGAATAAGAGAGCTTTGTGAAGCTACATGATGATAAATGAAATGATGTGAATTATGTGATTGCATGAGTTGGTGTGTTATATAATATGGGTGAACCATCGAGGATGGTTAACTCATTGAGTTTGCAACACTCATCAAAATTGCATTGTTGACATTTCAGGTTCGAGAGAGACGATATAGCTTCTAAGTCAAATAATAAAAGAGTAAGCATTGATTTTGGATAGAAGATATGGCTCAAAGGTCAGTTAGCTGAGACTGAAGGACTTAGATATAAGTTTTATTTAAATCCTCATATATGTAGCATAGAGATGTAAACTCTGATTTGTTTTGATAATGTACACATGTGGATGTTTTGTAAAGCTACAATGTACATATTCGGTTTTGTGGAATGAAATGAGGAATTTTATTTTTTTATATTGTGACATTTACACTTTTAATGATGATGCCATGATTAAGTTAGAGATGTGATTGCTCTAACATGCCATTATTATAGGTTATATACTGAATGTCCTCAAGATTTTCTGGTATATACTTTATAGTAATGGGGTGCTGCAACTCTTGGTGTCAAAGCATGGTTGGCATCTGTAGAGATATATAGGAATATTAGACATGAAATATCGTGAGAGATGCAAATAGTAATTGAAGTTATTGTCTGTTATAGGTCATCTGTCATAGGTGATCAAGTGGGACAATCAGCTGACCTAGAATTAATAAGAGCTAGTAGAGAGTGTTCTGTATCCCAACTTAAGAGAATGGCTCCGAGAATTCCTGAAAGAAGGGAAAGGAGGTACAATAAACTGCGAAAGTAGGGGGTTGTGGAATTCTACAGAAGTATAGACCCTACAAAGGCTGATGGATGGCTAGAGAGAACGGAGAGGATCTTTGATAAGATGGACTGCGAGCCGAACGAGAAGTTTGACTACATAGTTTCCTTACTGCAAAGCCTAACTTACCAATGGTAGAAAACTATTTCAGGCAGTACTACTAGGCCTTGAAACTTGAAGTGAGAAGACTTTCTGAAGGTCTTCAGGGAGAACTACATGTTCAAGATCTACCTGGATAGAGAAATGAAGGAATTTCTGGATCTAAATCAAGACAATGTATCTGTGGCTGAATATGAGATCAAGTTTAATGAATAAATGAGATATGCTATTACTTTGATTCCTATTGAGTAAGACAAGTGTAGGAGATTTGAATATGGGTTGAACATGGAGATTAGGACAAGGTTGCACTGAGTTAAGAGCTACCTCGATCATAATTAAGCAACTATTGAGAGAGGGACAAGTAGAGTATCGGCAAGGGTCTAGAATGAAGAGGCCCAGTAAATTAAAGGGTAGTTCTGGCAGAAGGATTAGTAAGTCCCAGAACAGATCTTGTCGACTACCCGTTAGATCAAGATAGTTGGGGTTTAAACAGAGGGGTAGTTTTATATAGTCTGGTAGTGGAAGAGGTGCAGTATTGAGTCAGTTACCAAATTATGAGCATTGTGGGAAGAAGCATAGTGGTGAGTGCTAAAATTGACTGGAGCTTGCCTTAGGTGTGGCTTTTTTGATTATCAGATCAAAAATTATTCTGTTGTGTATGGGACATAGTCTAGAAGGAGAGGAGGAGTGGTAAATAAGACAACTGTCTAGTAGAGCCGAGTTAGTGGGTCTGGACAGAGAGGTCATGGTAGAGGCACAATGAGCTCTGAGAGTCCTATGGTTAGTACTGAGGCATGAAGCAACCAATCGCAGTCTCAGGGTCGTGTGTACGCAATGATCAGACAGGAGGCTCAGGATTCTCTAGATGTCATTGCAGGTGTGTTGCTTATTTTTACTTATAAAGCTTTTACATTGCTAGATCCTAGATCTACACATTCTTTTATCGCACCGCATATAGTATCTAGGTTATATTGTGATCGAGAACTATTCGAACATGGATTAGAGGTGAGTACACTGAAAGGTAGTACTATAGTAATAGGAGAAGTCTGCAAGAGGTGCTTGATTCGAATTGATCAGGCAAACTTGATTGTACTACAGTTAACGGAGATAGATATTATCCTAGGCATGGATTGACTCACTGCTCATAGGGCTATCATGAACTTTTATACTAAGGAGGTGATATTAGAATCTCCTAATCAATCGAAAGCAGTTCTCCAAGGTATTAGTCAAGTAATGCTAGCTAGACTGATCTCATTCGTGAGTGCATTGAGGTTAACGCAAGGAGAATGTGAGGCTTATTTGGCCCACGTTATCGATACCCAAACTAAGTAGAATGTATAGGACATTCTTATGGTTAGAAAATTCCTGGATGTGTTTCCCACTGATCTATTTAGTTTACCTCCATATCGGGAAACAGAGTTCATGATTGATATGGTTCCAAGTGCTGCTCCTATATCTATTCCTCCATCTAGGATATCACTTGTGGAACTAAAGGAATTGAAGGCTCAGTTATAAGAGTTGCTGGAAAAGGGTTTTATTAGACCTAGTGTATCACCATGGGAAGCTCTAGTCTTATTTGTGAAGAAGAAAGATGGAACTTTGAGAATGTGCATTGATTATAGGCAACTGAATCGAGTAATAGTGAAGAACAAGTATCTGCTACCCAGAACTGATGATTTGCTTGATCAATTGTAAGGAGGTCAGGTGTACACTAAATTGGACTTGAGATCTGGGTACTATCAGTTGAAGATAGCAGAGGCTGATGTGGAAAAAGGTGCATTAAGGAGTAGGTATAGGCACTTTGAGTTTGTAGTAATGCCATTTGGGTTAACTAATGCCCTAGTTACCTTTATGGCTTTGATGAATAAGGTGTTTCAACCTTACCTGGATCATTTTGTAATTATGTTTATCGATGATATCTTAGTATACTCAAAGAGCATAGAAGAGCATGTTAACATTTAAGAGTAATCTTACAGATTATGAGGGAGAAGCAACTATATGCAAAATTTAGTAAATGGGAGTTTTGACTAAATCAAGTAGTGTTTCTGGGTACATAGTAACTGGACAAGGCGTACAAGTGGATCCACAGAAGATAGAAGTAGTAATGAAATGGGAGGTTCTGAAGAATGTAATAGAAATATGGAGTTTCCTATGATTAGATGGGATATTACCATAGGTTTATAGAGGGGTTCTTCTTGATCTCAGCCCTTCTGAATAAACTTCTGAGGAAGAATGTAGTTTTCAGATATGAATGATGAATATCAGAAGAGTTTTAAGGAGTTAACGCATCGGTTGACTACAACACCAGTGTTAACTATTCCATCGGGAACTGGAGGATATGCAGTATGTAGTGATGCTTCACATCAAGGATTGGGATTTGTGTTGATTCAATATGGAAAAGTGATAGCCTATGCATCGAGACAATTAAGGTCTCAAGAGATTAATTATCCAGTACATGATTTAGAGCTTGCTGTAGTTGTTTTTTTTCTCTAAAGATATAAAGACGCTATCTATATGGAGAGACATTCCAAATATACACTAATCATAAGAGTTTGATGTACCTATTGAGTTAGAAAGAATTAAATATGACATAGAGTTGATGGATAGAGTTGTTAAAAGATTATGACTGTACGATTAACAATCATCTGAAAAAAGCTAATGTGGTGGCAGATGCTTTGAGTAGAAAGTCTTATAGCAGTGTATCTTAGATTTAGGTATTGAGGCTATCGAGCTTCATTCAATTGAGAGCTTTAAATGTAAAGTTGAATCTAGAACAGAATGAGGCATTGATTGTTAAGCTTAGACTGATGTTGCATAACAAAATCAAAAAGGTACAGAATAAAGATCCTGATATGGTGAAGCTTATTGAGAGATTGAAAATGAATCCAGATTCTAAGTTTAAACTGAGAGATGAGACAATGTGGCTGAAGTAAAGGCTGTGTGTGCCTAATTTGGATGAATTAAGAAAGGAAATTCGACAGGAAGCTTATATAGTTGCTTATGCTATGCATCCCAGTACCACTAAGATGTATAACACGCTGAAGTAACATTTGTGGTGTCCTGGGGTGAAGAAGCAAGTAGCGAAGTATATTTCTAAGTGTTTAACGTGCCAGTAGATTAAGACTGAGCATCAAGCTCTGGTTTAGAAGCTACATTCATTACCTATTCTGGAGTGAAAATGGGAATGAATTACTATAGATTTCATTATAGGATTGCCAAAGAATTTGAGGAAAAATGACGCTATATGAGTTATGGTGGACCGATTGACCAAGTCAGCCCATTTCTTACCAGTGAGAAAATAACTCACTGGACCATTTAGCCCGGAGGTATGTAAATGAGGTTATTAGACTGCAAGAGGTTCCAATGTCCATTATATCAGAACAAGATCCTAGATTTATTTTAAGATTTTAGAAGAGTTTACAGTCAGCTATGGGTACAAAGTTAAACTTTAGTACTTCATTTCATCCTCAAACATATGGACAAAGCGAGAGGACAATCAAGACTATTGAGGATATGCTCAAGGCATAGGTATGGAGTTTTAAGGAGCATAGGATTAGTATATAGTATTGATTGAATTTGCTGACAACAACCATTGTCACAGTAGTATTAGAATGGCATTATATGAGGCATTGTATGGCAGGAAATGTCAATCACCTCTGTATTGGGATGAAGAGGGTATGAGAATGGTTAAAGGCCCATAATTGGTAAAAGATATTGTGGAATAAGTGAAAGCGATCCAAAGTTCAATTAAAGTAGCTCAAGATAGACAGAAGAGCTATGTGGACTAGCATTGAAGGGATATGGAATACAGTGTAGGAGATAGAGTGCTTTTGAGGGTGTCACCTTGGTAAGGAGTATTGAGATTCGGAAAAAAGGGTAAGCTAAGCCCAAGATACATTGGTCCTTGTAAGATCATTGAGAGGATAGGACTATTGGAATACAAGTTAGCTTTATCAAATGAGATGTCTAAATTACACAATATATCTCACATGAGTATGCTCTGAACAATCAGATCCGACAAGTTACCAACTTAAGAGATTGAGGTTGCTAGTAGTCTAAGTTATGTCGAGAAGCTAATCAAGATAGTGGGATCTTAGATAAAACAGCTGAAAAATCGAGTAATTCTACTAGTGAAAGTCTTTTGGAGGAATCACTCGACTGAGGAACCAACTTGGGAAATGGACGAGCATATGAGGAAACAATATCCCCACCTGTTTGAACAATTAGTTAAGAATTTCGAGGACGAAATTTCTTTTAGGGGGATAAAATTGTAACATCCCGTTACCCTTGTTAAAGCTAGAATAGTGTATATTAGAGTTTATTGATAAATTAGAAAGTGCATTTCATGCTCATGCGTAATATGGCATACACTTACACTTGAATATTTATTTTTGCACACTAAAATGATTGTATATGCATTCATTGACATTTTTTAAGTATAATTGATTTATATATGTGATACGTGATGTTATTAAGAATTGTGAATTAATTGTATTGAAAATCAATGTGGAGAATTTATGCATTAAAAATAATAAATTAAAGTTAAATAATAATATTATTAATCTAATATTCATTCAATTCAAAATTAATAAATTAAATTAAATATTAATATTAATATCAATTCACAGTCTTTGAAATGGTCATTTTTAATTGATGTTTATAGAACCAAGATGTCATCATTTTGTGCGTTTCGATCGAGAAATGTGTCTTTCCGTGTCAAAACCATTTGTCTATGAAATATTACAATTTTAACTAATACACACAATTTTTTTAAAAAATTCAATATTACACAAGAAAGTTGCTTTCGACATATATCTTTCTGTGTTAATTAAAAAAATCCAATAATATGAAAATTAAAAAAATCCCATAATATGCAAACTTATATTTAATAAATAAAAGGGTTGTTTTAAAATTAAATCACTCTTTATTAAATGATAGAAAATTATCTAATAAAATTATTCTCTCGTGAATGGAAAGTCACAAGTTTAAGTCACGAAAATAATTTTTTGTAAAAATATAATAAAAATTATATTTTTATTATTTAAATAATTTTTAATAGAGAATTTATAACAATTGTTATTAAATATACATTGAATAAAAATTTCAAAACATTTCTATGCACCGAATAAATTATCAAAAATATACAACAACAACAATAACATCTAATATAAATTTTGTTGATACGCAAAATTTTGAAAAGTTCAATAATACGTAGTCTAATAAAAAGACTATCAAAAATATATAACAATGTCTAAATTATGCTTGTTAAGTAAGCTATTTCGCAAGACAAGGAATATAAATTAGATTTATAATCGGTTGAGTTAGGTTCGAATACAAACCTTAAAAAAAGCTAACTTAAATTTTTTCTAAGTTTAATTATATATAATAATTAAAATATTATATATATAGCACCAACTATGAATCACACACACACCATCCTCTCGTTATTGTTATTACGGGGAGGAATCCAATGTGGAGAAGAAGATCCAAATGAGTACAAGGAATGATCCCAGTGTGATTTAATTTGAAATTAATTTTAATTTCAGTTATAAAATATTTTATCTGAAATTTGGTATAAAACCAATCCAATGTATATGTCTCTGTAAAGAATTTTAATTTTAATTTTCTTTTTGTTCTCTCCATTGAGACCAAACCGATTACTTACTTCTTATATTTTAAGTTATAACCTTATATATCCACTCCAACGATACTATTATTACGAGCCATTATAAAATAAGATTTGGGAAAAATATAATTTCTTGGGAATGTAAAAATGCGGTCCACTTTTGTGTGATATTTTGGCTTAAATTATTTGACTCATTAATGAGGTGCTTTTTTTGGGGTAATAGGAAAAAAGGTATGGGTATGGAATAAAAGCTCACATTTGGTATCAACAGAATTAACATTTTCATTTTTTCATTTTCAGCAATACTCCATACTTTATTTTCATTCCTTACTATATTCATTTATATTTTCATTCTCATTATCTTATGTGAACCAAGTGTCTCCCCAATCAAATTCTCTCTTCTACTTCCTCATACTTTGTAATTCTTAAAGAGTCTCTTCCATATTAGGATCGTTAAAATAAGTAAAAAATACCTATTTTTAAAGACCCCAATGATTAAGCTTGGCATAAATTGCTAAAGATCTAATAAGTCCAACGTTGATTATTTCAGACATGTCAATTGAGCAAATGCGTCCATAAAGACTAGGATGGATATCTTATATTTGAAAATTAGCAGTTCGCCCTGTCACTCCTGTAGGTATTTGAGTTTGGATTGGTTTTATACCAAAATTAAGGTCAAATATCTTATATCTGAAATTTAAATAAAATTTAAAAATTTTAATCAATTAATTTCAAATTAAATCACACTGGGATCATTCCTTTTACTCGTTTGGATCTTCTTATTCACATTGGATTCCTCGCCCGTAATAACAATAATGAAAGGGTGGAGTGTGTGTTTCGTAGTTGGTGCAAAGAGTCTAGTCCAAAACTAGCAAAATGCAGGTGATACTAATGCCGTCTTGTTTTATACATGGCATGATTCTTGAGAACAAACAAGAACTGTGAGCAAGTGTCAGAACCATTGGAGGTAGCTAGCAGCTTGGTGCCCACCTTATTTGTTCTTTTTTAACGCTCCATCCATGACAAATAATACACAAGTTTCAACTCGACTTGACCTGAATTCTGTTTAGATATATCTGAAATTAATAAATAAGTTTTGAATAATTAAGTTTTAGTTCAATTTAAATATAAAATTTAACAAATTATTAAGTTTGATTTTAAGAGACCTAATTAACCCGATGTGAAATTTGAAAAGAAATTTTTTTGAAATTATTTAAACAATTTCAATTCGGTCCGTCTAGCCTTTTTTTTTTTCAAAAGAAAGGCACATCCTTAGTAAGAATTTTCATATTCTTGACATTTGGGATAGTAAGGATCTAAATCTTAGTTAACAATAGAACTGATAATGCGTCTGTATTTAAGTTATACTTAGTTGGAAGTTTATTAATGGAATGAAATATACATTCCATCATTTAATATGAGTGTTTATAATATAATAAAATGAAATGAGATGAAATAAGGAAATTTTATATTACATCTCATTTTATCGTAAACAGTAAAAATGAATAACTTCCGATGTGGGAGGTTTATGATAAAATATAAAATGATAAATATTTTTATACTTTATTATATTATAAATCCTTCATAAGGTCAAATTTTGTTTTTACTGATATAACATATCTATCAAGTGTCACATAAATGCCCATTTATTAACTATATCATCAAAAACTACGTATTGAAATAATTTGTATAAATTTTGAAAACTTAAAAAATGTTGACGTTAAATTAAAATTTCTCAAAAAATCAAATATTTTTAAATTTATCATCTTTAAATAAAATAAGAATTGCTAATTTTAAAAGTTTATTTGGTTCTCATTTCTTTTTTTTTTCTTTCTCTTGATTAACTTAACAAATGGTTTTTTAGATTAACAAAAAAGACAATAACACGTTTTGAATTCATTAATCCTATGTGTTAGCTAAATTAGATACATGTTTAAGTCTTTGAAGGTTGTGCTGTTGTGGTCACAGTGGGACCAATAAGAAGAGAGCTAACTTGAAAAGGCCAACCTTTTCAACGTAGGCCTAACTTATCATAACTTGTAGTACATCCTTAATTTTGTTATACAAATAAGCTTTGCTTTAATCCAAAGTATGTGAGGTTGAGATCCAACTAATCATTTCTCAAAATTTTAATTATAGAATAATAATTCATTTGAACTTATACATAATATATAATATAATATAATATAATATAATATAAATATATTAACAAACAGATTAAACAAAAAATAGAGTGTATTATATTTCATAATTTGGCTGCAGTCGTATTTTTTTAATTTCCAGCAT
The DNA here is from genome assembly GCA_025504935.2 of Erythroxylum haughtii. Taxonomy (NCBI): domain Eukaryota; kingdom Viridiplantae; phylum Streptophyta; class Magnoliopsida; order Malpighiales; family Erythroxylaceae; genus Erythroxylum; species Erythroxylum haughtii. The sequence goes on from JANSVB020000475.1 coordinate 502,065, forward strand.
TTGATTGTATTAAAATTTAAGATTTTATTGAGATCGTTTAATTATTATTTATTAGGTTAAGTATGATTATGTGAATGTTAATCCCAACTAATTACAAGTTGTTGGTCTGGCTTGCAGCCAAAGGATGATTCGTTCACTCTTCTATTCTATATGATTTCTTGTGCTTAAGACCTTCTTGCTTATATCCATTTGACCACAATCTTGGCTTTTAAGTTTGTATGCTTATATAAAATTACAAAAAAACATTAGAAATGATTAATAGTTGGTCACGTGTTAATTAAATTATAAAAATTGCTAAGCCTAATTTTAGAAATGAGGAAATTTTGTCTTCGTTTAATAAAAGAGCTATTTAATAAAAAAATCATAATTTAATAAATAAAAATATGATATAATGTATTTTTCATAAGAATAAAAGAAATGACATGAATATTCGATCTTAAATTAATTTAATATAAAAGTTAATGAACAAATTAAATGTAATTACCTTATTTCCTTGTTTTATTTCTCATCTTAACTCATTATCGTCGTTGTTGTCGTCATCATATTCCGAAGTCCTACAATAAAGCGAGGTCTAGGGATATCTAATAATATGCAGTCTTATCTCTATATTGTAGAGAGGCCATTTCCAGTAGGCCTACATATATATGTGATAGGATAATAGTGATATAGGTAAAAAAGAGTAAATATGTAGAGACTGATAGTAAATTCATATATATACCTGATGGTGACCATAATCTGCTATTACTTTTCGCCTTGCAAAGACCAGCTTTTCTTATTGCTAGTTGCGCTATGAGTCTTCCCTGATCAGTGCCCTGAGAATGTGGCAATCTTACGGTTTGATACATCCATCACGGGAATATCCACCCTACATATAAAAAAAAATCCCTAGGCAGTAGGGATGAGACCTGAGGGCTCTATGATATGTCGTTTACCCTTATCCTATTATACTAGATTTTTCTAATTCTAGTCCCTGCGACAGTAAGGGTCATCTCTAGCATATCTCTCTTGATTACCGCTATCCAATTCTTGTAAGACTCTCATTTTCTCCTCTCATTAAGATTTTTTATTTCTTATCTTAACTAAAAATATAATATCGAAAAATATTAATAAAAACGAGGTCAATGTAAAGAGTGATTTTTGATCGTGTCCAATGAGACAAGTAGGTTAAAGAAACCGGGTCCTGAGCCGCCCCACGTTGCTCAGATACGAACACAACACGTTGACCAGCCGTTGTAAGATGTTCCATCCACGTTGCTCACTGTCTAACTCGCACGAACATGAGTGAACCCAACGAAACCGTCATGAGAAACGACATCAATTAGAAGCAGACATGAGAAAAGGTTGGACCCAACTCAGGTTTGTGTATATTAAGGACAGGTTGGGTTAGGGATGCAATGAGCCGCCGTGTCCAGCCCGTTTAATCAAGTCTGATGAGACCTGTTAACTTATCTAAAACTCGAAGCACGCACCTCATACTCGATCAGCTTTCAGGTTTCAAATCGAATCCAAGTCATGTATACGAGATTTCAAATCAGTGGCTCGCTCTGCTTGACCCAACACAGTGTCATTTCTATAAAAGGTATTGAAAATGGAGAATACAAGTCAAAAGGTATAGGAAATGGTGAACAAAACCATGGTTTACATGCATTGGGTGGGTCCTCGACTACTACTTTATTCCTTTCAAGCTCATTCTTCCGAGTCAATGCTTGAGAATATGGTTCTTATTCTGTGGGCATGTTCTTCACTTTAGCAATTTTAATAAGCCTCTACTTAAAAGAGGAAACAAAAGTTAAAGATTCTAAAATACACTCCAATAAATGTTGGATCATTTGTCAAGCAAAACATAGACATAGCCCCAAGTAAAACCAGAACAAAAGATAGATAATTAGAGGATGAAACTTAAAGCAGATGATTCTACAGCATGAACTTCTACTTCAAAGCCAGCAATCCTCACTTTAGCACTTGACCTCCTTCAAAGCATATGCAAAGTACAAAAATGTTGGATCGGTGGCTCCATCCTTGTAGTAAGCAAACACCAAGGTGCTGTCATCCTTCATGCTCTCCCCAACAAAGCTGAAACCGAGATCAAGTGAAATCGAAATTGAGTTTGTGAGAGAATAACATCCAAAGCATGCATTCATATACGATCTAAACTAATTTGAAGGACCAGAAAAACTTGATACGGAAAACCACAGCTCTACAGACTACAGCGGGTGATTTTAACACTTACAATTGGAGGTCACTGAGCTTTGAAAGCAGAAATTTGGTCGCCCCCTCGATGTGTTTCTTAAATAACTCTTGCTTCTCTCCATCAAGCTTGGGTTGCAACAGCTTGATGAACCTCTTCATATATGTCACAAACTGCTTCTTATCAAAGGGCGGTTGCTCCTGCAAGCATTAAAATTAAGAATTGTTACGATGAAATTTCTTAGATGTGCAAATGACTTGCATTTATCTATTCGTTTTGTTTCTCCTACGGGAAAAGAAGGTCATGACCCCAAAAATAGCAGCAACTTACTTGAAGCCTAAATGTGTCGACAATGTCCACCACCTTCACAGCTTGGTCATCAACACCCTCATCTTCGCCACCTTCGGCAGAGGGATTTGCACCGA
>JANSVB020000475.1:521557-534313 GCA_025504935.2 Erythroxylum haughtii
TAGTTTCTTCTGCGTAGAGTTGTGGTTGTAATGGGTTTTATTGAATGATTTCTGTAGATAAACGTGGAGTATAAAGGAATTAAGAGTGCAAGTGAACTTCCACTTCAAGCCAATTCGAATGCAACTGGTCGTGGTCACGAACCTTCGGTGCCTTCCAACGCTCTTGCTCTTCCAGGTATTTAGTGATTTGCGTTATCATTGTTGTTTATGTTAGTGGGGACCAGTATACTTGATGCGGAACCCCAAGGCTACAGAACATGAAACTCCTTAAACACACACTTTGAGTGGAACATGAGCAAGATGAAATTCTCAACCCTAATGAACACCCAATCAATTATATGAAAAGAAATGCATTTAATAAAGTTGATTTAAAAAACAAGAATAGAAATTCACCACAAGTGTTTACCTTGATAAGAATTATATTCTTGATGCAATAGAAGAAGACAAGAAATCCTCCCGTATAGAATTTGTTTTTCATCCATTCTAACCCTAGACATTGTTTATTATGATGGGCTGCCCAACCTGATTAGTTATGATGCTATTAACCCTCATTGTCTCTTGAGATTCTATGCCATCTACAATTCGGCCCATGTAAGATTGAAGCGTTTCGTTGAACTGCTTAGCTCTTGACCTTATTATTGATCCCTTCAGCGTTACTGACTCATCTTTGGTTCCATTGTTCTTACAAAGTGTCATGGCCGTGCTCACATCAATAAATGTCTTGGGACCTTCAGATTCCTCTATCTAGCTTGAAAATAGCACATTTAGAATGTCATTCTGTCCTAGGTTGTTTTTTAATATAAGTTCTGTTTTAGTTTCTTGAAGATGGATGGTTTCTTGTTTAATGCTGTACCTGTAAGTGAAATAATTGGACATCAAATGGAAAGTGGGTTAAATTCTTATAGTAATGGGGTATGAACCTTGTATTCTTGGGGTTTCAACTCTAACTTAATTGATATCACTCTGGTGGTGGGATCATCTCTAAGATGCTTCATTTGCATTGTGTGTGTAAGAGATATTAAAATGAGATGCGCTCAAATTTTCATTTGATGCTTTGGTATGCAAGGTATACTGTGGTTTGTGAATCAAGTTGTATATGTAAGAGATATTAAAATGAGATGTGCTCTAATTTTTATTTGATGCTGTGGTATATAAGATCTAGTGTTGTTATATGAAACAAGATGTATACTTCATGGGAGTTATTAATAACTTTCTTTATTTCTATAGTCTAGTTGTAATATTATTAAAACCTGAAACTTGTTGAGACTCAACTTCTTATTACTATCCAGGCCCTGATGAGTCTAAAGATTCACGAAAGAGTGGAGCTCAAAATGCATTAGTTGTTGGTCCATCTCTCCAACCAAAGCCAACGTGAGTGCTCTTCCCAACCCCAAGCCCGTCCTTCCATTTTTCTCCATGTTCCTTCTATTCATTATATTGCTCTTCATAATGACATTTGGCCCTTTTTTATAGAACTTTATTCGCTAATTTCTGTTTGTTTCCATTGCTTTTATTTGCTCTTACAAATTGGATACTATGTGTTTTCTTGGTAGCAATATTTTCTGGCATTCTGTGCACTGGTCTGTATCTTCCCCTTCTGTTATTTGTGGACTTAAATAACTTGTTGGTATATTTGTGGAGCTGTTACCATGTGATGGATCCAGTTGCATCTGATTAATGATTTGGTTAGGAATTCTTGAGTTATTTTGCTAATTATCTTTATCTTCTCTTCAGAAATAATGTAGGTTTTTCAGGGAAAAGTACTGCAGTAATCTCTGCTTCAGGTCCATCTGAGAGGTTTGAGTTCTGCTTTTTATTATTTATTCTATTGTTCACCACTTCCATCAGCATTCTTCTATTTTGATTTTGTCTCAATATCTTCATCCATAGGTTTCTAAACATCTTTCCCTTTGAATTGCTTCCTGATCTGCACTGTCTACCTCTTTATAGGATTTGAACAAATTATTATGTATCATATTGAGCAATAAATTGTTATTGGCACCACTATCTTCATGATGCTTGTTGTAGTTATAATTTTTTTCCACACTACTTGTGCTACTTTAAGGGGTTGGTTTAGCCTTACGAATTGGCACAAGTTACATGGTCGGTGCCTCTTATTGTGATTTTGGATAACTAATTTTGTAGTCGTCAATGCATCTATTTTTAGTCAAGATCATGTATTCTTTTCCAAGGAAGTAAAGTATATGAACACCTCTTTCTCAATTTTAAAAAAACAATGCATGGAAATGAAAATTTCATGTATCTTCCGCTGTATAAGATAAACATATTTCGCTCAAGTGTTGTTGATTCTCATCTTATAGGAACTTCTCAACTGCTGCTCTAATGGAAAGAATTCCAAGCAAATGGCCCCGCCCTGTTTGGCATCCTCCATGGAAGAATTATAGGGTAAAACATATCTGTTTCTGTTAGTCGACGTGTTTCACTTTTTGAAGTACCCTTGCAGTAGTATTATTTACCTCATGATTAGTGATTGACTGAGGATATTAGCATGAAAACAAAGGCTAGCATTTGATTATAGCCTTACGGATTTATAAACAATTTCCAAACAATGAAACTTAAGTTCAATTATGAGAAAGTAATTTGTAATATTATTGAGGTCAAAAGAAATTGGAATTACATATTTATCAGATAGTGAGTACCAACCCTAGTAGGATGCCTAATTAAATAAGTGAAATACTACATTATAACTAAGAATACTTCAATAACCTTAAATAAAACACTTGAAATTTATGACGCTTTTAATTGGGCTATGTTATTGTCAGATACTGACCTAGTCTAGCTCTCTGTCAACCATAATGTTGGACAAGCTCCCTGTTGCACTTATCTACTAATGAGATATGTTGTCTTTGTTACGGTTTCCTTTATTTCTTTATTTGAATAGTGGCCCTTTTTTACAGTATGGAAATTATTTTTTCAGGTCATTAGTGGCCATTTGGGATGGGTCAGATCTGTTGCTTTTGATCCAAGTAATAATTGGTTCTGCACAGGGTCTGCAGATCGAACTATCAAGGTATTGGAGTTTGAACGTTTTTCCCTGTGATGTTATTCAAAGCTCTTTATCGTTACAATTTAGGTTCCTTTTCTGTCCTCCTTCTTTCCCAAGTTCCTGTTAATCCTTCTATTTCTTTCTAAATGGGTGGAGGAAATTTTGAATTGTGCAACATATGATGGTAATGATATAGAAGTCAAAATAGCTTCAATGAAATCTTCTTTAATAAAATTCTTTTTAGTTATTATTAATGGAAAATGGTTGAAATAAAATATATATGGGTTCCATTGTGATTATTTTCACTTATTGTTTTTTGTTTGGGTGTTATCTCTTCAAATAGCTAGACAATTCTCAAAACAATTAGTGGAACGAAATGTTAAAATTGTTCCTTTCTTCCTGACCAGATATGGGATCTTGCTTCTGGAAGGTTGAAGCTGACACTAACAGGACACATTGAACAAGTACGAGGTAGTTAATTTTTGATCTCTCCTGTGTTATTGCAATTGCATGTGACTAATCTTGTTTTTCAAGAATTAATTGGTAAGTATATTTCTCTTTGCAGGCCTTGCTGTCAGCCAAAGGCATACGTACATGTTTTCTGCCGGCGATGACAAACAGGTGAAATGTTGGGACCTTGAACAGAATAAGGTAAGATTGTTGACCTGGTAGAAGTACTCATATCTATGTACGGTTCTGAATTTTGACCAGTTTGACATAATTTTTAGGTTATTCGGTCATATCATGGTCATCTAAGTGGTGTCTATTGCTTGGCTCTTCACCCTACTATTGATCTTTTGCTTACTGGAGGTCGTGATTCTGTTTGCCGGGTAAGGATTCTATTTGTGTTATTTAGATAAGTTTGACGACTGACTGTGCGAAGTCTGGAAGGTAACATCTAATATGGGAATGTTTGTCAGGTCTGGGATATTCGTACCAAGATGCAAGTTTTTGCTCTATCTGGACATGATAATACAGTTTGTTCTGTTTTTACACGACCAACAGTAAGCACTCTTGTTCTCTATATTGTGTTCTATTTTCTAATTTTGTTATTTTCTTGATATTGTAATCTCCAAGGAGATCTCTTGGCAGTCAGTGTTAGTTGATTTGTCACATGGAAATTGTTATGATATAGTTGTTAGTAGATGTAATAGCAATTTATTAGTCCCATATCAAAAAAGCGCATATCTATGATGTCTCTGTACTTGTCATTATAGGTTGTTTGATACCATCTTTCACATATTAACAGAAATCAATGCTTGTTGGTAATCCACATTTCTTCTGTATTTTTATTGAATCTATTGACATCTGTGCGGTCTTTCTGGAACTTACCTTGTCAGTGGCACACTTTTACACTCTTTACAGGATCCACAAGTGGTCACTGGTTCTCATGATTCAACCATCAGGTTCTGGGACCTGAGACATAATGGTACCTTGGAGCCTCTTGCAAGAATTCTGAATTTATTTTTTTGTGCTTTTTTTCTTGAAATATTTTGATTAAGAAATATTTTCCTTGCAGGTAAGACCATGTTAACACTTACACATCACAAGAAATCTGTCCGTGCCATGGCATTGCATCCTACAGAGTATGAAAAATATTTGTCGTTTGTTTCTGTTTACATTTGCTCTTGTAACAATGTGAATCTTATATGTATTCATCTATTTGTTTGCTCAGGAATTGTTTTGCATCTGCATCCGCTGACAATATTAAGAAGTTCAGTCTTCCCAAAGGAGATTTTTTGCACAATATGCTGTAAGTCGTTAAACACTGTTGCTTAAAACTGTAATTTATCATTCTTCTTACTTTCTAGGATAGTATATCCTTGTATTCTTTTCAAAATTGCATCTTTGGTGTGGACTTGGGGCTTCTGCACTTGATATGTATCAGATGACTAATTTACAAGGTTCTTTGAAGTACACAAGTGATCTGTTCCTTTGGGATAAAAGAGAATGTTGTAAATTCTGGTGTTACTGTCGATGCACTTGACATATTTTGCTATCTGTTCAGTAAACTCATGGATTGTATTGAAACAGCTACCCTTATGAGCAATATCTGTTATGAGTTTCCTTCATTGTTTTGGTAATACGTTCAGGAGACTGATACTAAATTGACTGTTCTGTTATCATATGTTGTCGTTGGTGCATACCTATTGGGTCCTTTAACCTTATTCAAGATTGTCCAGCAGAACTAGATAATGTCTCAATGGCATTTAATAGTTATATTTTTATGATACTTTCATAGAACTCGCTGATAAATTTCAAGTTATGTCTTTACATGTGGTCAGAACTGTTTACTGATTATCTTTATTTCAGCTTTTGTCATCGATTATATTACCATGTAATTTTGTTTCTGAATGACCGTTTTATTCTCTTTTTTGAGCAGGTCCCAACAGAAAACCATAATCAATGCAATGGCTGTCAATGAGGATGGTGTGATGGCTACAGGAGGTACAGGATATTTTATTCTTCGTCCTGATGTAATAATGCTCCAAGTTGTGAGTAATTTGTTATTGACATTCTGGTTTGTCATAACCTTTACGTAGAGTATTAGATTGCATGTCAAGTCTTTACTCTAAAAGAGGGTCAAGTTTATGCAGAAACGACCTTAAAGATGGCTCATGAGAGACTAATCTTCGCTCTGCTTATTTGAAAACTAGTACTTTCTCAGGTCAAAAGCTAGGGGGCCTTACTCCACTTCCTGGTCCATGATCAACTGTCAATATAATTGAGTTCAGCTTTTTATTTTTTTGTCACCTGCAACCTTGGCCTGCATTTGATTGCTTACTTGTTAAGTGGTGGATAGGAGGAGTACTTGTCTCTTCCATTTGGCGAATAAGATTTTCTTACGAGTTTCTCCATTCATCGTATTGTAGGTGACAATGGGAGTTTGTGGTTCTGGGATTGGAGGAGTGGTCATAGTTTCCAGCAGTCTCAAACAATCGTACAGCCAGGTAAGATATGCCGCTACTGTTATGTTTAGTTGTCCAAAGTTGTGGGATAGAAGGAAAGCTAATATTAACATTCATACGATTAAAACTACTCCAGGATCATTGGACAGTGAAGCTGGTATTTATGCTCTCTCTTATGATGTAACTGGTTCAAGACTTGTCACATGTGAAGCTGACAAAACAATAAAAATGTGGAAAGAAGACGAGAATGCAACCCCAGAAACCCATCCCATCAACTTTAAGCCCCCGAAAGATATCCGACGATTTTAGCTCGTGTTCTTCGCAACTTTACCATGATAAAGGTCTGTTTTTTGTACCAGAAAGTTATGTTGTAAATGTTTGATACATTGTGTTACTTCATTCCTGCAAGCTCGCAGATAACATATTGGTTTTAACAATACCTAGAAGGTTGATTAGAAGTTAGCAAGAGGACTGTGATTCCCTGTTAGATTATCTGCATTCGGAAACAAACATTTTTATGAATCAATGATGTGGTTATTTTCCAACTACTGTTAACTTGCATCTGGCTAAGATCGAAGATGACAGAAAAGTTGAAGCCTGATCCTGATTAGTTCACAATCAATGAATTGGAGTCAGTTTGATCGGATCCAGATCGAGTATGAAGTATGAATACAGTTCGAGCTCGGAAGGATGAGTATCGGCTTGATTTTGATCCAAATGAATTTAATAAACTTCCATATTAAATAAATTATGATTAATTAATCATAAATTGTTGAAATTGAACTTAAGTTTAATTTTAAGAATATTTTAATTTATACAAAAAACAAAATTCTCACATGATTTATTCAAAATAATAAAAAGATAAAATAATATCATAAAGTTTGAATATAATAAATATTATTTAGATACTTTATTTTCTAAATAAAATTTTAAAAAATATGAAAGTTATTTTAAAAAATTAATTTATTTTTTGTTCAAGCAAAATTTGGTATATATATGAAATAGAATCAATTATGCTGTGGAAAATGTTAACATATTAAAATTAATAATATGTTACATTAATCAAAACCTTTTAAAATAATAATTTATATTGGTTTTATTTTATCATCTAAATTGAAATATATAATTATATATTATTATATATAGTTTTATTTATTTAAATAGAAAATATAAATATAAATTTTATAATGTATAAAATATCTTTCATACACATTGCATAATAATTTGTTTATATAAAAATATAAATATAAATTAAATAATTAAACTCTTATTTCCCTGTACTTAATTTCATGTCCTCTCTCTCTCACTATCCCTAAAAGCCGAAGCTAAGTCTGCATAATTCCTATAAAAGCTCGCCTTGCGCCCTTTCTCGCAAACTAAGCCAAATACCCTCCCGAACCTTCTCTCACTATCTCGGTCTTCAGGGCTCTCGATACGTTCAGGTTCATGCAGTCTCATTTCTCTAAGTCGTCTTTTCGTTGTTGTCTCTTATCTGTAAGCGATTTTTGGAGCAGTTTTTGTATATCTGTTACGGAGTCTTTTGGTCTATTTTGAGTATTGTTTTCTGAGTTTGATGGGTGTCTTAGTTCTGAATTTTTTAGGGCTTGGTTGGTGTTTGCTTTTGAGTCCACTGTGAAAAGTTGTGCTTTTGGGTTCTGGGGAGATAGTGAACTGGAGGCTCTCGTTTAGTGTATTGGGAAATGAAGTTTGTTGGAGCTGGGGGATATGCTTTGCTTACTCTGCCACCAGTGGATCTTCAAGTTTTAAATTTTCAAGGTTTTTGGTGGGTTTGCGATCTTTTCTCTTGTATGTTCTCTTTTGGGGATTTTAAGGGATTTTTGCTTTGAAAGTTTAGGGCTTTGGGGAGTTATTGCTCTGGATTGGGTGATTGTAAGGGTTGACTGTAAGGTTCCCTTTAGGTTAGAGTTGACTGTAAGGTTCCCTTAGGTTATGTTCTTATTTTGGTTAACTTTATAGGTATCAACTTTGTAACTGTATTTATTTTTATTTATTGTTTAGATGGATTGATTAGCTTCTATATGATCAGAAATATGCTAAAATTTTCTGTATCTTGATAACCTACAAGAACTTTGTGTATCAGTTGCAGTTTTATATTTCAGTGTGTGTGCGTACGCAATTGAAGCTTTCTGCTACTGAATTGAAAAAAGAATTGTTTGAAGCAGAGGGAAACTTAACGACTGTCAAAATGTCACGAAAAGGTTTGATGGAACAGGACTTGAGTAAGTTGGATGTAAAAAAATTGCATCCACTTTCTCCAGAAGTCATATCTCGCCAAGCAACTATAAATATAGGTGATGTTGTTGCCCATAGACTGTAAATACTTGTTTAAGAGAAATAATAGCCGTTTGCCTCAGCTCCTATATTTCAAATTTTTGCTTTAGTTGGTTTTTATAGTAAGCTTAGGATGGAAATTGACCAACATTTTTATTTCCATTTTCACTCTCTTTTTATCAGGCACTATAGGTCATGTGGCACATGGCAAGTCAACTGTTGTGAAAGCAATATCTGGTGTTCAGGTGATTTAGTTGCACACACTTGTGCAATTTTATGGTGCTTAATCAATATTCAGATCTTTGCTAATTTGCCAACGTGAGATGAATATAACTGCTGTTGTGAAAGACTACCTAGTTACCTGCATAGTCATGTCTTTGCAGGATTGTGCCTGCTTTGATAGTTATGGTGTTAGTATCAATATTAAATGCAAATTGCAAGTGTAGACAGTTCCATTTATTTGCAGACTGTTCGTTTTAAAAATGAGCTGGAGAGGAACATTACCATTAAGCTTGGATACGCAAATGCAAAGATATACAAATGTGAAGATGAGCGTTGCCCCAGACCTATGTGCTACAAGTAAGTGATGCATACTTGCATATTACAACATCATTTTCAGTGTTGCATTTGATTAATAAATGAGAGATGTCCCTATAGGGCATATGGAAGTGGAAAGGAAGATAGTCCCATGTGTGATGTGCCTGGATTCGAAAACTGTAGGATGAAGTTGCTGAGACATGTATCTTTTGTTGATTGCCCAGTAAGAGTTCAAAGTTTTCCTTGTAAATGAAATTTCTACGTGCAGTTTCTTTTCATTTAAGATCTATGTTGTATTATTGTTTAGTATGCTTCGAGTTATATATCTGCTGTCCAATTTATCTAATCATCAAATTATCTTGTATTTTGGTAGATGTGTTATATTTTGTTGTTTTAGTCTGTCAGTGTGAATAAGTTATACTCCAGTTTATTTTTACCAGCAAGTGACAGATATTTCTGTTTTACTCTAGGGTCATGATATTCTTATGGCTACAATGCTTAATGGAGCAGCAATCATGGATGGAGCTTTACTTCTAATTGCTGCAAATGAGAGCTGCCCACAGCCACAAACTTCTGAGCATCTTGCTGCTGTAGAAATTATGCGCCTCCAACACATAATAATCCTCCAAAATAAGGTTGATCTAATTCAGGAAAATGTAGCCATCAACCAACATGAGGCTATTCAAAAGTTTATTCAGGTTTAGTACCTTGTTGCCTTCTTCGATACTGTCTTGACATGCATTGATCCAATGAATCTTTTTTTTTCTTTCATTTATAACTAGTTTGTTATTTACTAGACAAAAAAGATCCACGTAATACTGATTCTTTATGATGCTTCATTTGCAGGGAACTGTTGCTGATGCTGCTCCAGTGGTGCCAATTTCTGCACAGCTGAAGTATAATATTGATGTTGTGTGTGAGTACATTGTCAAAACGATTCCTGTTCCAGAGAGGAACTTCATCTCACCACCTAATATGATCGTGATCCGCTCATTTGATGTCAACAAGCCTGGATCTGATGTGGATGAGGTAAAAGGTGGTGTTGCTGGTGGAAGTATCTTCAGGGTAAGTTTCGAGTTGCACTTATTTATACATTTATTGTTGGTATTTATGTAACACTATTGTATGAAGAGTCCTTTATGTTACATTACAGAGGAGGATGTAAGTCGTAAAATTTTTGTTAATTGTGCTTGGATGGTTAAGTTTACGGGTGGCCGACGGGAAACCTTCATTTAGCCGTTGTTGGTTACTGTTGGTCTAGAATGCTGCAGTCATTTATAACAGCTATCTATTATCTATATATATCAAGCCAGCTGAATCATCTGTGGTTAATGTTGTTGCAATCATCCTTTTGCAGGGTGTTCTGAAGGTGAATCAAGATATTGAGGTTCGTCCGGGAATTGTTGTGAAAGATGAGGCTGGAAATGTCAAATGTACACCAATATATACTAGAATAGTTTCGTTGTACGCTGAGCAGAACGAGCTGCAATTTGCAGTACCTGGAGGTCTTATTGGTGTGGGCACAACCATGGACCCAACTTTGACACGTGCTGATAGATTAGTTGGTCAGGTGCTTGGTGATGTGGGATCCCTACCTGAAGTCTTTGTTGAGCTTGAGGTTAGGGACTGAACCAGAATATCGTCGTGAAACCTTGCTCTTTCGGATTAAACTGTTTATTCACTATTGCATTACTATTTGACCATGCAGGTTAATTTCTTCCTCCTACGGCGACTAATTGGTGTGAGGACAAAGGGGTCAGAGAAGCAGGGAAAGGTGTCAAAGCTGGTTAAGGCAGAGATTCTGATGTTGAACATTGGATCCATGTCGACTGGTGCAAGAGTGATTGCAGTGAAGAATGATTTGGCAAAGTTACAACTGACATCTCCAGTCTGTACAAGTAAAGGAGAGAAGATAGCTCTGAGTAGACGAGTCGAGAAGCACTGGCGTCTTATCGGATGGGGCATGATTCAAGCCGGAACCACTCTTGACGTTCCACCCTGCCCCCTCTAAAGAACTTGCTGAGAAACTTAAACGAGACAAGAGAGGAGGAAGTATTATTTGTACACCTATTTGTTATTTTGTTGGGTATTTTCAATGTTTCTTCAGTTTTGGATGAGGAGTTTTGTTTCAACTCATACTTTGCGGTTTCTTAAGAAACTAAAGATTGCAAGAAGATTGACACTCTTGTCATGTCTCTTTCTTCTTAAACATGTTTCAAGTGAATGTTGTTCCAATTGCTGTTTGTTGCACCTGAACTGAACTTCCTTCCAACGAGTTTTGAGATAGCTTAATGTCTTGCAATTTGGCATCCTTAGAGATTAACATACTGGCTTGGGCCAAATAAGGTCTTGACTCGAAAGGGTCAGATCAGGTTAACTTGGGCCGAGTTGAGTTTCGACTCAAAAGGGTCGTATCAGGTTAGCTCGGGCTAAATATACCTGAATTTTAAATACACATTGATCAACATAAACATATTTAGAAGCCTTAAAAAGACTTTATTCGAATCAATTAAACTACTCTTTAAAAAGTTATATTAAGATTGATGGAAGTATAATTACAGATGATTTGTATAATTATAACAAATCCTTATTTATTTTTTATAACATTGGATAAAAATGATTTGGGTAAATTTTGGGCTCAGAAATGTGAAAATATTAAATAGGCCCACTAGGCCCAATATTAAGAGCCCATCCCTATCCTGCTTATTATCTGCCCAAAACCCTAATCTAGCCTCCATTTCCATATCCTCCAAAACCCTTGCTTCAGCTTCTTCAATTCCAGGTACCACCGCTACCGCCACTCTTTATCTGACTGTTCTTTATGGTATGATTGTGTTTTGATTGAGTGTGTTCTGATTTAGGTTGTCGACAATCAGTCAATAGTGGAAAATGAGCAGAGGAGGAGCAACACCTGCCAAGGGGAAGAAGAAAGGAGCTACTTTCACGATCGACTGCGCAAAGCCGGTGGAGGATAAGATCATGGACATCGCCTCTCTCGAAAAGTTCCTCCAGGAACGCATCAAAGTCGGCGGCAAAGCCGGTGCTCTTGGCGACTCTATTACCGTTACTCGCGACAAGTCCAAAATCACCGTCACCTCTGACTCCAACTTCTCCAAACGGTAATCCTCTTTTGAAAAAAGGGCATTTTAAGTTTATCCGCGTTTTCTGTATGTATTAGGATTTACGCAATATTCATTCGTGTTGGATTGAAACTAGATATGTGATTATTGTTGAAATTTGATTGGAAAAAAAAAAGTCTTACATTTTGTGATTAATTGTAATGGGTTTTGGTTGCTTAGATACTTGAAGTACTTGACGAAGAAGTATTTGAAGAAACACAATGTGCGAGATTGGCTTCGGGTCATTGCTTCCAACAAAGACCGTAATGTTTATGAACTCCGATACTTTAACATTGCTGAGAATGAAGGCGAGGAGGAAGATTGAAATTTCCTATATTTTCCCGTTGTTATTGGCGAACCAACCTCTTTCTTTAGCCTTGGGTTTGTTTGTATGCTTTTGGAATCTTGAGGACATAATATCAACCTTATTATTGTTTCTTCCTCAACTTTTTCACTATGTTATTGTTAATTATTGAGCAACTCAGATTTATGTCTTTTTTGAGTCGTGAATTTGTACATCTATGCCTTTTATCTGTTACAGAACTTTGTTGTTATTTATTATGTTAGTAACTTAGTAGTCAATTGGTTCAAAATTAGACCTCTCTACTAGACATCTTGGGTACTCCTGGGAACATATCCAGTTCTGACGGAGTGGGGCTTTAGCTCTATGGAGTTCTTCCATTCTGCCCTTTCATCTGTATCGGTTTTGTTTGTCCATACACTCCCTTTATCAGCTTCCTGATGCACTGAAAACTGAAATGAAGAAAGAAGAACAGAGTAGAAGGGAGAAGGAAGAACTGAGAGAGAAAAATTAAGATTGTAATTGGGTTTTTTTGTTACCCATGTGCCTCAACAGCATCATATTTATCAAAGATTCAAATGGTTACATGGA
>JANSVB020000475.1:550950-561752 GCA_025504935.2 Erythroxylum haughtii
ACAGGAGTTAGTCTCTCATGCAAACACAAAGACCTACATAACGACCTAAACCTAACATCCACGTCGTATATAAGGTATTATTCTACCATGATAAGAGGTACGCGACAAAAACCCTAGTTTCTTCTTGTTCTAAGCGACGACCCCCTTTATAAAAATACTAACTTGAGCGTCGGAGTGGCTATCCGGGGACCAATCTCCGGCACGCCTTTATCTGTTTTGCAGGTATATTCGCGTCTGATTCACCGCAGAAGGAGGAAAACGATGGACTTCAACGGCAACGCATCGTTCAGCCAAAATCCGGCTGAACCAGAAGTATAACGTCAAAGCTCAGGAGTATGTTCCCTCATTAAGCTCTAATGTAGATCTCCTATAAAAGTGGACTCCTCAGAACCAACAATTGCAGTATTTATGATATATGAATCCGACTTATAACATGTAACAAAATCTCCAGGTTGCCTACCACCTCTTCCTCCTACTCGTCATATGAGTTTGACACATTGAACCAAAAAATCCCCTTCCACTTATGTCCCATTGAGTAAGAGTCATCACATTTAAAACATAACCCTTTAGTCCTTCTTTCTGCCATCTCTGCCTTTGAAAGCCTCTTGAAAAATGGAGGTGGGGTGTTGCCTGAACTGTTGGCAGTTGTCCCTACTAGTTCCCTCCTCCACTCACACCTTTGATACTTCGATTCCTAATCAAGACAACGCTTGTTGCAACTGATTTAGAGCTTGGCCACCCACCCCCCCGTCGAAAACTTAGAGTTGCCTTGTAATATACACTATTGTTTCCTTTCTAAAGCCTATTGCCATATTCATCGCCTCCCAAATTACCAAGTTGTTACATCTTTACCTAAATCCAAAGGTTTCCCATTAGTCCTATCATAAATAAGTTCACCTTTTGACGGCAAGGACTGAAACTGTTGTTGATAATCTTTTACAGTTCTTGTTAGCTTAAAATTTACCAACTCTCCTAAAGGAATATAGCTTATAGGTGGTTTGAACCTTACAAGACAATATTCTTTAAATCCTTCCCACTCTAATTCTGACTTCTCTTGTTAGAAGTGTCTAACTCATTCTCAAAAGCTAACTCAAGAAGAGAAGATTTACACATTATTATAAATTGTTTAATACTCTCATAATTGTCCGATGTGGAATTCCTGACACACCCCCCTCAGTCCAGAGCAGGACTGGACATCTAATGGACCTATTGGGCAAAGGGACATAGTCGGGTACCGCCCCAAACTATCGAGACAAACTGAGTTGGCTCTGATACCATCTTAAAAGTCCCTAACTCATCCTCAAAAATTAGCTCAAGAGGAGGAGATTTACACATTATTATAAATTGTTTAATACTCTTATAGTTGTCTGATGTGAGATTCCTGACACCTCTTTGTTTAACTGACAAAACAATAGCAGTGCCTGTGCCTCCCCTATCAGGTGAAAAGCTGCTAATCCTACCTTTTTCTTTATCTTGGATTGTTTGATTCCTAAAAAATTGTTCACACCTCCTTAACTATATTAAAGGGTCTTTCGACCCATCATAGGCTGTAAATTCAAACTTGGAGTATGCGGTACCAACTGACCCTGACCTGCCCATTTGTTGTCTCCCCTGAACAATTTCGATTCCCTCAGTCACCACTGCTAGAACCGCCAACAGTGTCCCTTCTTGAATCCTTCTCGGATTCATGGACATAGCATGTGAGCCCCTCCATCTATTCTTCTAGTGCCTACTGCCTCACGGCCATAGTTTGCATAAAAGCCTCCAGTTTATTGACTAGGCCTTCTGAGTCACCCATGATAGGTGGCTTTGATACCAATTTGTTATGTACTCTAGCATAAGATCTAATCACGGGTCAAGATATGGGAAAAGCTATCTCCTTTTCCCTAGCAGTGTTCTCCCCTTTCTTTGAAGACCTATATTGACACAAGGAAGAGAGATGTCCTCGATAAGGTCTCATACAATTGCTGCTATTTTTTATCTAGTGGCTGTGTGTTTTTTATAAAAATTTGCTTCTCTTTATTAACCATAGAAACCTTTAAATATGCTTAAGGATAAATTAACTACCCTAATTATGACTCCTAATTAATTATAAAATCTAAAGTAAATTTCCAACGGAAATAGGAATTATAATCCGTAAAATCATAAAATACCAAAGAAAATCAAATAAAGCAAAAAAAAAGCAGACTTGTTCATAGTTATCCGTCAACCAAGCATGCTCTACATTTTGTTATAAATTTTGTTACATCATCTTTGTGACGTTGTATTCACCAAACTAAAAGTTGTTGTCTTCGTTTTACTTGTCTTTGTTCTTTGATCGTTTAGTGGTTGAAGTTCCTGTTAGACTTTGGAAAGCAATGCGCCTTACCCATCATCTAAGCATCTCTGATTTGCTGTTGACGAAGACTTATATAGAGGTCAGGAAAACAATAAGAAAATACCAAAAAAGAACCACCCACCACACCACATCTTTAAGAAAACAAGTAGAAAAAGTAAGATTAAAGTTTTCTACAAATTCATGCATCGCCATTTTGCTGAAGCATCTCAATCATTTCATGCACGAACTTTCCAAGTTTATAATTTACTGAAACGTGATGATTTTTGGGGTTAATGCTAAAGCATCTCAATAATTTCACAATGAAAACGATTTCGTTATTACTGGACATGTCGTCGTATGGGGAACTTGATTTCTGATATTTTCGTTGTGTACCATTCCTACCTAATTCGTGGTGTGGGTAATCGAGTAGTTACTTTCATCTTTTTGGAAGACGACAGAATAATTGTCAAATCCAAAATTATTGTACGAATATATACTGGCCCGCTGCATAATACTACTTGACAAATGTTGTTGAATTATTTTCATTCTAGCGGCTTCAACAACAGGAGGTCTATTATTGCACTTTGGAAAAACGTTCGCTCTCATGAAGAGGATGAGGTTGTATGTATGGGGAACTTGATTTCTCAAGCTTTGGCTCCATCCTTACCATGGCTGCTAAATCAAGATAAAGAAGGTATTGGTGGGGTGAAGACAACACTAGTTGCAGGTATTGGTGGAGTAATTAAGATCTTAACCTATTATTTTAGAATTATGTAAATCTCTTTTATTTAAAATAAATGGTTATAAATTTTAAAATAATTTTGTTTTAGTTCTTAATTGATGTAATTTTAATAGAGAGTCGATTTAATATTATCTTTAACATGTTATAAATTAATTCACAACAGCTTCATTTCAAATTATTAATTAATTTTACATTTTTATAGATTTATAAACTCTCTCTCTCTCTCTCTCTATATATATATATATATATAATATAAGTAAGAATTTGTCCTCCATAGAAAAAATATATGACCTTAAGGATGCACATAAGTTTAGTGAGTTATTCCTCCTATTATCAACTGATTTTAGGATGAAAATTCACTTGAGTTTGTATGTGCTCAACTTATTTGGGCTCAATCTGACAAAATTTAACATAGTATCCAAGCAAGTTGCTATTAGGCTAGTCATCACCTTCTCGATATGATAAACTGTATTATATGTTGGACATTAAATTAGCCCACCTATGAAGATGGTGTATTGACATATAAGTAAGAGTCTGTCTTACATGGAAAGAATCAATTAATTTTATGATGTATCTTCATTTGAGCTTATGTATACTCAATTTATTTAGGTCGAATCTTGCAAAATTTAACATATATATACATTTTATAGAGTATGATCAAGGATGTCATAAAAAATAAAACAAATTTATCACAACAAACGACTAAAAAGTTCTGAAAATTCTTTAAAAAAAACATAAATGTACAAATGATTGTCTCACTAAATTAACTACAAGTAGAAAAATATACTATAATGAGTAGGTTAGCAAGGTTTGCCCAACCATATCCAACCTGATTGGATTTGAGCATATTGGTACCAAGTTTTAGTTTGAATGAAAAAAAATTCAAATTGTTTTTATTTTAAAAATTAAAATAATAATTAGATTCGATCGAGTTTTGGATCAAACTCAAACTTCTTAAAATTTACAATGAGCCTATAAGTTCATACGAGAAGGAAAGTTAAACCACATACAAGTATAAGTGTGGTTTCATCTTAAAACCAATTGGTGATAAGTAAATACCTACTAGACTTATATGTTAGTCTTCTTTTCTCTCTTTCTCCAATGTGGGAACAAATTCTCACTCTTTATATTTCAACACACACCCCTCTTGTGTAGGTCTAACACATGACATAATCTATCATTTTAAGATGTTAACGACTAACATAAGAGTAACCTGCATTAATATCATGTTAGAATTTACAATCGACCTACGGGTCCATACGAGAAAAAAAGTTAGACCACATACAAATCTAAGTGAAGTTTTATTCCAAAATCAATTGGTGATAGGTGGAGTAACCCACTAGACTTATATATTAATCTTCTTTCATCTCTTTCTCCAACGTGAGACAAACTCCCATTCTTTATATTTCAACAAAATTCAACCGAAAAGTTTTGGACTAAATTTAGGTTTGGGTGGATTCAAACTCCTCTGGATGATTACCACCACTAATTACGATAATTACTTAAATCTATTGAATGTTTACTTTCCGAAAAAATCGTATTAGTTTAAAGACAATAAAATAAACAAAAATAGTCCCTAATTAGGCCAGTTTAATCATATTTAGAGGGAAACAAACTCATCATAACGAAAAGAGTCTTAGAAATCATAATTAACATAATGACAAACAAATCAAAGCACACATGTTCAGTGATTCTTTGTGTTAACTATCGATACTCGTTACAAAAATATGACCTAAGAAATACCTTGCATTTCTAGAGGAAGATGACAGCTTCTTCTTCTTCTTCTTCTTTTTTGATATATATATACGAATTGATTTTTTTTTTTTATCTTCGATCAAAAGTGGACGAAATGAGGCTCTCATTTTGCCATCCTTCTTCCAATCCATCTTCACGAATGATAGTATTTCTTGAAGGCTTTGCATTCCTGTAAGTAGCATATAACACTAACTGTGCTGTTCCAAGTAGAAATCCTGCCCCATTTGGTACCTAAAAGCATACAATTAACATTAGTAATTATCCTTCTTAATTAGTTTTAGAGACAGACAGAAACAACTTACCCCAAGAAAAATGTCTTTGGTGAGAACCGCGTATAAAGTCCAAACGGCACCGTTCAGGGAAAGGAAGAAAGATAGTAGAAATGGCATGAACTCAACACTCTTCGTCGTCACCACAGTTTTCTGGAAATGCACGCACCCAATTTTAAAAAAATAGTTACAACAACTAATTAATTAAGTCAATTAATCCTTAGTAAATCATTTTCTTTTAAATATTAAAAACTCAAAACTTCTTTTTATATTAATAAAATTTTTAATTACTATATTTACTAAATAAATCAATTAACAAATTTTCAATTCCCTTGTATAGGAAAAATATGTTAATTACATGTCATAATAAAAACTTTATGAAAGTAAAGACACTATAATTAAACCTTAATTCTATAGATTAGTTCATCCAATGTGCATTTTTATGCCTATTCGAAGTTGCCCACCTATAAGTAGTAGGTGCATATATAAATAATTAATAATTGTAACAGGAACGGATCCATAATATTTTTTGAATTAGGTAAAATTTTATTTTTAATAAAGATAAAATTTTAATAAAAATATTTTTTTGATGAAATCAGAAATTAAAATAATAATTCTTATATGAATCCATCCCTTGTTGCAACAACTTGATGATTTGTACATATTTATACATTGCAATACAAGATAGTCAAAGAGCAAAGAGTAACAAGAAACCCTAGTAAGAGCAATTTCTTTTCGATATGTTTTCATATTGTTATTTATGATTGCGTGTGCATAAACTCAACTTTTAAAATAAGAATAGGAACTCTTACACTTAATCAATACAAACTTGCAACTTTCTATTTTCCTTGAATTGATGCTAACTTGGTTTTTAATCCATTTTTAGCTTAGATACATGCTACTGGACCTCTAAGTGTTATTGTTTAAATTTGATCCACTTAAAAGGGCATCGTGATATTTTTATATTTGCTAAAGAAAGTCATATAAATAATTCAAATTATGTTTGAAAAAAGAAAATTTTACTTAAAAAGTTTAATTAGATATACCTTTGTGAATTAAGCCAAATAGAGCTCAACTAACTATAAATAATATTCCAAACCGAATAATTTAATAGAAGTTATATATAAACAGGATGGATTTTAATTTTTAGCCGCTACTACTCTCAAATTTAAAAAAAATGTTGAAAATAAATTATATTAATATAATTTTTTGAGTTAAAATCTTGTTAATATGATATTTTGTTTTGATCTTTATATGTTTAACAAGTATTATTTACCTTCTATAATATAATTGTTTAACTACCATACAAGTTCTTTTGTTTTTTTATTCATAGTTTTAAATACGTAATTAAAATTGAAAAATTATAATATTATGTCATTTTAAATAAAAATAACAAAATGTAACAAAAGAGATTTATAATAACTAAATAAAATGGTAAAGTGATAATTTTTTCAAATATAAGAATTAAAATGAAAAAATACCTCTTTTATTATCTTTCGATGATGGTTATAATATTAGTAACTATTGATGACCAAAACCTTTTCCAAATATTCCATAACAACACTACAGCTACTCTAGCTCAGCTCCTAAAGAAGGTAAAACCAAAAAGGTAGATGAAATGATAAAGCATTCAAACTTACCATGACTGCTAAAGGAGAACCATACATGACGATGTTGAGTGCTGAACCCATAAAGCCAGTTGCATCAATCCTTACTTCTCCTTCCAATGCCAGCCTGGTAACCAGAACTGCTGTTGTGAAGAACCCCACATTCAAGAGCCCTACAAGAATGGCGGTCCTTCTCTGGAAATCATTTTATCTCAAACAGATTTATCAGCCTCAAATTTTGGTCGCTTAGAAAAGAAAACTGAGTTTGATCAGTTAGCTAACCTTCATCATTGGTGGTGCATATAGAAGGAATAAAGTTACAAACACAATCTCAACCACAACCCCGAAGCCATTAACAGTCGAAACAAGATAAGCTCCAGGCTTTATGATTCCATAGTAAGTCCACAACGATGAGCTCAGTAGAGTACAAACGTAGGGAAGGCTCTCAAAGTCCTCGGTTGATCTGTTCTTCACTATCCTCCAAAACGTCCTACTGCACAAAACTTTCAAGATCGTTACTGATACTTATCAGAAGAATCAATATCCACTGGTTAAATGGAGCTTGGAAGCTTACACTGGGGACAGAAACATGAGAACTGAGATTACGTTGCCTGAAACAATTAGACAGAAACATAAAAACAAGAATCTTTCAATGGGTAGATTCAGATTTAGTAAACCTGGAAGGTGAACATTTTACCTATGACTCCAACAATCAAAACCAGGGTTTCCATTTGCAAAATGGCTCCTAAATCTGAGGAAGTTGAATGCTTGGTGAGATTTTGGGTTGGATGCTGAATATTAGTCTTAAAAGTGGTAAAATGAATCGGAAAGTGCTGTCGCCTATCATGTTATCGATTTGTTTTTTCAAGCTGAAAAGAAAGTAAATTTTATATACGATTTGATATCGTATGTATCGCCTGAACGTGTCCATCTTTCTTGTCGGTGTTTACAGAGAAAGTCAAGGTGTGTTTAACACTCCACGTCCCCACAAGCTACTTCTCTTTAGATGAGTATTAGCGTTAAGGGGTGCATTGCTAGTTACCAAGAGAGATAGGAAAATACTGAGGAAAAAAATGAAATTAGTAATATATTAAGATTGGATGTAAGTGTTTTTATTTATTTTTAAATTAAGCATGTGATTTATACACGTCTGAATAAATTATCAATTATATATAATAATTGATAAATTATTTGATGTATTAATAATTTAAAATAAAATCACATGCTTAATTTAAATATTCTTAATCAATAAAAATTCATTTTTAATAGCACAAGGCTCGAGGATTTTTATTTTTTATATAAAGAGATAGTAGAATAAATTACATAATAATTCGTGAGAAACAGATTCCCGACATATCCTTGAAAAGAAGTATATGGCACTTAATGGGTAGAGTATCAAAATAAATAGTGCCAACAACAAAATATTCAGCATAGTTCGCAAGTCATTCGGTACATCTATTACTCTTGCGGTATATATGACAATGTACTACCATCTAGTTTCGAGTAAACAGTACATTAATACCCTGAATTATGGGATTGAGAATCTGTGATCGACTCGCTAAGAAAAAATGAGATTGATCGTCGCTATCGACTTCAAGTTCGATCCGACGATAACCGAAATTTCACGCAAGCGTGAGCTCTGTATATATTTCTTAAAGTTTGGTAGACACTGATAAACACCAACCGAGATTTTAGATAAAACCTTCAAGTCAATTATTTACACTATCGCAAAGGATGCCTCCAGCAGTGACTGATAATGCAGAACGTTTACTTTTTTTTTTATAAAGGGAAATGAGCAGTACAAATTACATAACAAAGTAGGAGAAACAGGTTCCCAAAAGATCCTCTAGAAGGATCAAGTGGCACTCTATGGGTGTGGAATCAAATAAGTAACTCCATCGGCCAACTGTCCAGCATAATTGACCATCCAGTAGGCGCATCTGTTGTCCTCTCGATAGACAAAACGATGAACAACAGTCCAGTTCCTCGTAAGCAGCATATGGATGCTGCGGATTATGAGATTGAGAATCTCGGATCTCCTGTCCGCGGAGGAGAGAATGTCGAAGACCATCTTAGAATAAACCTCCAGCTCGATGTGACGAAAGCCCCGATTTTAGACAAGATTGAGTCCGATAAACACGCCCCAAAGCTCCGCAATCATGGCAGAACACCATCCCATCTTTTGGGTAAAGCCCCCTAGCCGACGGCCCTCATTGTCACGAAGAAGTCCACCGGCTGTGACCGAGGATGTGGACTGCTTGCTGATACCATCTGTATTAAGTCTGATCCAACCAGGGAGAGACGTGCACCACCCTACGAGTAACTCACGTTTCCTGGGACAGAACGTTTACTTTTTATATATATATATATAGAAAAGGAACAACAACCAATTACACGACAAGGCGCGGGAAACACGATCCCGACAAATCTATTAAAAGAAATACATGGCATCCGACTGGTGGACGATCAAAGAAAGTAGGACCTAGCGCAAAGATATCAGCATAATACGCTAACCAGTCTGCACAACGGTTGCTCTCACGGTATATGTGACGATATACTACCGTCTAATTGCGTGTGAACAACTCATGAATCTCCTAAACCAGGTTATTATGGACCGTAGACCGGCTGACCGAGGAAGAGATGAGTTGTAACGCCACCGCTGAATCGGCTTCTAATTCAATCCTTCGAAATTCGAGGTTCCAAGTTAGTGTGAGCCCTGTATACATCCCAGAACGTTTGCTTTGACTTTGGGACAATGTTATGTATCACACGACCATATTAACTAAGTGAAACTTGAAGTAGTTACTTCACAATTATGTATTTGTCAGGGTTAGAATGTCATATCTCATGCATTTATGTGATCAATCATTGACTTCCCTCAACAGTTCCAAGTCAGGATAAAATATCCTGAAGAAAATCCAAAATTTGTGAGGTGTGGGGAGACCACAGCCCCAGCACTTGCCTCTCTTTCTATTTCACGAACTTCATTGTCTGATCCTGGACCCCATGGGAGTCCCTTTCGGTGGCGGATAGTAAAAAATGGCTCTCCCCATGGACATGGAAGCTAGCTGTGCCTGTGAGTTCCAGTCCTTACCATCATGACTCCCATTTCGATACAATCCTCAACTTTACTTACCTGACGAGGACTCACCTCCTTTAAACATGAAACATCCCAAAAATGTGAGTTGTTTCAATCACCAAACTTTGAAAGACAAAACTTGGCAGTAACATAGGAATAGGTTTAAAGATTATGGATTCTACCCCTAAGATATTACTAAAATATAGAATAAAAAATACGAAATTCTTTTATAATTTGATTAATTTTTAAAAATATCATAATTTTTTAAAATTGTCACAAAGAAAATTGTCTTGTATTTATCAAATTTTCGGAAAAACCCTTTTATTTTATTTTTTAAAAAATACGTGACTGACATAATAATCCATCTCAATTTGAATTAATTAAACTTGATTTAAATTAATAATTTAAAATAATTATAATAAAATATTAATTTATATCGAATTTAATTGATATAAGTTAAATATAAGCATTGGATCCAAACATCATGTCCATTGAAGTTTGAGACCTACAATTCAAATGTTACTAAAGATGGTCAGCAACCGTGGTCCTACCTCTTAGTACAAGTAACAATCTCATACATGCCTTTATGGCACAACCTACCATTAATAATTATCTTTTTATGTATTTATTTGTATTTACGAATTTTATTTTTAAATATTCATAGGCAATCAATGAACGCATAGAGATCGCACATATCTTGAGGATAATGTTCTTAAATCTTCTTTTACTAACATTTAAAACCTACAAGCCTAGGGAATTTGGAATGTGATTCTTTAGAAAATAAATCAATGAAAAGTAAAAATGTTTATATATTTGGATATTTATAAGAATTCTAATAGAAAAGTTAGGTGGATTCTTATTACAGTGTCTGGTATGTAACAGTAGTTTATAGAATGTAATTTAATTTTAACTTATATTTTCAATTATATCCCTACAAATAAAATAAAAATTGAAAATAAGGAAAAATATGAACCTGAAGATGTGATTATCGACATGACTATCGTTAAGAGAATTTGACTTAAAACAATATAAA
>JANSVB020000475.1:580364-590624 GCA_025504935.2 Erythroxylum haughtii
TCCAGGAGGGGGAGCTTGCTCCAGTTGTTATTTTCTACATTTCTATCAATATACTATTAGCAATACAATCTCTATCGAGTTACCTAACAGATATCATCTATGGTTCTTTCACCTAGATGATGAAAACCAAACAGCTCTCCTATTATCATTATAAACCATGTCCACATTCTAGATTCCAGTGTTGTCACATACAACAAAACAAGTAATTCCTTGGAATTCCCCTCCCTTCTATGAATTAGTTGTGTTCCCTAAAACCTTCTATGAATTATATACAAGCGAAGAGCTCGTATATAGGATGCAGAAACTGAGATTTTGAAGGAAAAAAAAAAGAAGAAGAAGAAAATACTACAGGAAGGATATCTTTTAATAATCCTCTAACGTACCTCCAAAACCAGGGAGTATACCAAGTTGAAGTTCGGGAAGACCAAGTTGTGCATTGGGGGTTGAGATTCGTGCATGACATGTCTGAAACACGAATTTGAAACAGTATGAGCAAGTCAAAAAGAAAGATTTAAAGAGGCAACAATTAGAATGATACAAACCATTGCAATCTCTAGTCCTCCACCTAAGGCAAGCCCATCAATTGCAGCAACAGACGGCTTTTTAGCAGCTACAATACAAATAAAAGAATTAAAATTGCTGATATAGAGTAAGTTAAGTAAGCATTAAAGCAATGAAGAAGAGAAACAAAACCACAATTGTACCTTCAAATGTATCAGTGAAATATTCAACTGATATAAGACCAGGCTTTGGTTGTTCTGAGAAAACAGAATCGGGTTCAATCGAATTCAGAGCAATGAATTACCAGAACATAGAAAACTGACATTGTTGAACATACCCAGCTTTCCAGATTGAATTCCACCAAATGCAGTAATATCAAACCCCCCAGAAAACTTCCCTTTTGCGCCTGTTCCATTGACATGATATCTTAATTAGACAACTCAAAAAATTATTCCAGACCACTGTTTCATGAAACATAGCTCTATAGTATTAATAATCAATAATCTTTTAGCCCAAACCTGTAATAACAATGGCCTTCACGTCATCTCGCCTTAAGGCCTGCTCATAACAATCTCTCAAGCCGTTCAAAACTGAGAGACACAGAGATTAATAAGTCCCACAATCCAACCACTCAATTTACCGATACATCCAAAACGTAAATCCACTGATCTTTTATACAAGCGGTGAAATTTCTGACCATGACACTAAAATCAAGCTACAATCTCAAAAGGGTCGGTCAAAAATGAACAACACAAATAAGATCCAGACCCAAGTGACAACAAAAACTCAAAACCAAAGAGGGAGGTACCATCAAAAGACAGAGAATTGACGGGAGGATGGATGATGGTAATCAGAGCCACCCCATCAGGTCCCACTTCAATGGTGGTTCTTCCCTTTCCGGTGCTGCTCATCTTCGCTTCAACTCTTCTGAGATGGGTTTTGCTCCGTCGACTCCAAAGTCCAAAGTACCAGACGCTAAATTGGGTTTAGTAACTATTCCTATTTGTGATATATAGACAACAACAGGTGTCGTGCAGCGGCAGATGAAGTTACAGTTGTAGAAGTTAATATAAGGTAACCAAATTTTGATTACTGAGTGTGACACAGACGGAAATGGTGACAATGGATAGGGATATGTATCTGGTTCAACGAGGTTTATCGCGTGTATCTCACACGTGCTTGTGGATGAGGACGTTTGAATTCACTTCCAGGATTTGAGGGTGTGAGTGTCACTCTACAAATTTAGAAACAAAAGATTTCATAAAAACATATGATTTTACTCTTAACTAATAAAAAATTTTAATTTTAATTTTAAATAACATTAATGTATCTTCAATTATATGTATAAGTCACTTAAAAGGACTATTGTCTTGCAATTTGAATTTTCAAAGATTAATTATTGAGTGCTTTGAGGATTTTTAACAAATTAAAAAATTAGAACTTTTTAAAGAAAATTAAATTTTATTGTCTTTTTATAATAATGTGTATTTTGTATTTTATTTTTTAATAAATTATAATTAAATAAATTTTTAAAAATATATCTAATCATTTGTTTTACTATAAATAATAGATTTTAAAATTATCAAAAATTTTATTTCCATATAAATAATTTATTCTAGAAATATTATTTTTCTTAATATTTTATTAACAAAACACCTTAATGGTAAAATTAAAAAGAGTTATATAATTTTTTATTATCAATGTAATATAATTATTGAGTCTCATGAATATATTTGTAATTATGTACTTGAAATTTATATATTTATTTGAAATTCAAAAAATTAAGTGATGAATAAAATGTTAATTTAATTTATTTTTATTTTCATTATACTATTTTTAAAAATTGAATAATTTTATTGAAAATTTGATATTAAAATAAAAAAATAGCACTTTGTAAGCAAAGAAATTCAATCTATCACGTATAAGATTGGGCCTATTGGTCCATGACCGGGATGGTGCATCCACGCGCTCTTCCTGCGAGTTTGGGACTGTTTATTAACGTCTAGCCTCGAAACTCTAAATACGTCTAGAGATCGTGTTTCCATTACAGCAAGCCACGTGTAAAGTACAGTGGGTCCCGTAACTGAAACGTACAATATGATGAACCTTGACGTCATGGATCAATCCACTACGTCTACGTGTCTGGTTTTCAGTTGTTAAGCTTTCGGGGGATTACGTGGAAGCGAGTGTAGAGCAGTGTAGCTAAGAAGAGTGACGAGATGGAATTACGTGTAGATGCTCACACACACTTCGATGCTTCCGCCCCATCACTATCTATCCATCGAACAGCTTGGCCGTCCAATTTTTATTAATAAAAATTAATTATTTGATTAAACTAATTAATATATGTATATATATGAAATGAGCTTTTAAATTAAATAAATAGAATTTTATTAATTTTATTTTTATAAAAATTGATTAGATATAATTTAAATTTTATAAGATATCGATTTTATTTCTATAAATATATGATAAATTTCATTTAATCTGTAATTATTTGAGATTTAAAGGCATTAATATTAAATAAGTATTAATTATAAATAAATCATCATAATTATTTATTATTGGTTAAATGTGTGCAAACCGACACAATCGTATCAATTAGTGGACTAATCACGAGTGATTATCTTATTATATCAATTATTACCCAACTTAGAAATCCTTAATGATAGGTTTGATTATATACTTATATGTAACTAAAACCTACATTAAGCTATTATAACACATTTATGAACAATAAAGGAAGGTTTTTAAATGGCTAATTTTTGTTTTGGATATTAATTAATAAAAATGTTATAACTATAAATAAAATCCTATTACTACATTATCTTAAAAATAATTATTACACTAAGATTATATTTAACTTATAACAATCTAAATCTTTTATTTGTTAAAAGTAAGATTGTGTATTATTGAATCTCAGAAAACTCTACGTATAAGTTTTTTTTTTTTTTGCCCACAAGATGTCCTAGGAGGATTCCAATTATGGGAAGACACCTTTAAGTCATCCACACCAAGACTAATTCTCGCTCGAGCTGAATAGATCTCTTGCGGGAGACAAAACTCTGATCCTAAATTTTAAACAGCTACGTATTTACTTGTCATTATTATTGTTGCACTGTGTAATCCTAGCTTTAAAATAATTAAAATGAAGTTAGATTTGTGAGATTGTAATATCAATCAGGGTCAGGTTAAGGTCATTTAGGCCTAAGGCCCAACTGAAAGCGACAAAATGAAGTTGGGCTGAAGACCAGGAGATAAGCCTGATAGCTCATGATTAGGCCGGGTTACGAGCTGTAGCCTATTATCATCCTTAATCAAGTCACTAAAATTTGTAATGAACTACTTATAAAAAAATATTATGTAGGGATTATATAATATTATGTTAAATTTTTTATAATTTATAATCATTAAAATATTTTAGAATAACACAAATTATATTTAAAAAATCGAATTGTTTAATTATTTTATTTGAAAATTAATTAAGTTTTTGTACAGTCTCAAACAAATTCCTTAGATTTGATCAATTAAGTTCAATTTACTATTTATTAAATTTGATTTTTAATTTACAAGTACATTTAGTTCATTCATAATATTATTTGTATTTTAAATATTTTTAAATATACATAATTGTAATCTTCTAAATTTCATTAAACAATAAAAGACATTTTATCTACAAAATGAAAAAAAAAATTAAAAATCAAAATAATAACACAATAATAGAGTTCCAACTTCCAAAAGAACACGCACAAAAGGAAGACCAAGTCTACAAGAAATCAAGAGCAACTCTTAACCTCGAAGCAAGGCAATAGTAAAATTCCAAAAGATGAGTGCTGAAGAAGCAAAGAGAAGCATCACTGGAGGTCTACTTATGAAACCCAACTCCGATGACCGGAAACTCTCTCCCATGGTGGCACCACCCGCTACCAAGAAAATCGTCATAAAAAATGCTGATATGAAAGAAGACATGCAGAAAGAGGCTGTTGATATAGCAATTGCCGTTAGTTCTCTGAGGAAACTTGCTTCAAATTTTGTTTCTTTTCCATGATTTGATTGTTTTTTCTTCTGGGCGTTTGTTAATTTTGTTGGTACTTGATTTGGGTTGGTGCTTTTTGGTTCTCAGGCTTTTGAGAAACACAGTATAGAAAAGGACGTGGCAGAGCATGTAAAGAAGGAGTTCGATAGAAAGCATGGACCCACTTGGCATTGCATTGTTGGTCGCAATTTCGGTAATCCATTTTCACACTCTTTGCTGTTCTGGCCACTTCCCAATTGGATTTAGCTCAGATTTGGTGCTGCTTGTTGTGTTTCTTGATAGACAAGTGAATTTGTGTTTGTTCATTCTTGGTTGGGTTCATTGATTGCTGGCAGAGCAGTTTTATGCTATATTTGAGAAGTAGAAGTTTTAGATCTATGCTTAGATTGGAGAATTCACATTTGTCTTCATTGCAGAGGCGAAAAGGTTTATTCTCATTTAGCCTACTTGATCTTTGACTCTAAGAGAAGTGGTTAAGAGTTTCTGCTTTAGGTTTCTAACTATTGACTTGTAGTTGAATGCTTGAAGTGAAATTGTGATGTGATGAATGTGAAGGTGTGATATTTAGCCGTGTGAAGTAGAATGATGTTCTTTTCGTGGCGTTTTTCTTTATAAGGTCTAACTGTCTAAGACACAGAAATACCCCGCATCACCATGTCATAGCATCCAATTTGGCAACTGAGCCTTGCAATAACAGAGTGCGGATGGAGCTTGAGAATAAGATAATGCCATGGAACTTAGTGTTGGTATAAGGAACTATGGCATAATATTGTCTAGACAGCTACTTTAGTGGCTTGTGTTTAGGTTTGATTTAAGCTTTCAGTTTGGTATTAGAAATTCTTTTATCCTGGTCACCATTTGAGGTGGAGAATTTTAATCAGTACTAACTAGTTTGTGTTGATTAAATGGTTTGCTTGTGTTGATCAAAATGGCTGAGTTTCTGCTTCCTATTAATTGGCATGGTGACACCTGTAGTTTTAAGACAAAGAAAGTTAAAATGATTTTCCTGTGACCATCTTATCTTTGTTTTTTTGGGGATTGAGCTGTAGATCAAGAGATGTTAGTAGTTGTATTTGTTCTACAGTGCTGGAATATCTTTCCCTCACAATGGGGTCCTTGGCCCTGTATTATCCGTACGTGTAGTATGAGAAAGTAAATACTAAATGACATAGTTACCTTGATGTTATTGCTTATGCCACTTGTAGAAATTCCAAAATAGCCTTGGTCCTTCTGAGACCTTAAGATGTGTATTTTAAAGTAGGTTTTATTTTGAAAGTGAGCTTAACCAAAATTCGGCTAAATGCGAGCTTGGATTATTGTATTGGCAGTTGAGACGGTTATCTAAATGCAACTCATAATCACATATCTCGGCAGTGTTACTTAATCTTGAATTTGTTCCATATGCTCCAGTCACATTTTGCGTGGGTTAGTGTTACTCATTGCTATTTGCGTGGGTTAGTGTTACTCAAAACAGATTGTGGCAACCACTGGAACAGAAATCTAGGATTGCTATATGTGGTACTACCTATGGAAGACCATCTATAATACAGAGTGTTCATGTAACTGAACTGTGAGATTCTGATTAAACTTATATTTCCACACATTAAAACAAGCTCCAGTTCTGGTTAATGCTGCT
The DNA here is from genome assembly GCA_025504935.2 of Erythroxylum haughtii. Taxonomy (NCBI): domain Eukaryota; kingdom Viridiplantae; phylum Streptophyta; class Magnoliopsida; order Malpighiales; family Erythroxylaceae; genus Erythroxylum; species Erythroxylum haughtii. Next base: position 586,538 of record JANSVB020000475.1, read on the forward strand.
GTTAATTTGAGTTAGTAGATTTTAACTTGTTTTACTTACACCTGACTGATTGAGAGCCACATATTGGGGCATTTAACTATGTTTTATGGTGATATATCTAAACAGTAGGAAGGACAACTGTGATTTATGCACGACGCATGTCTGTTTCTTAAATTATCTAAACAACTCTTTTCGAGTGGTGAATGGGTTTTATGTGAACATTTGAGATCAAAGGTATACAGGTACATCCACACAGGACTTTTATTACACCGATGCGGCCAAGTGAGGTTGAGTAGCGTGTCAGCCAATTGGATTTCCAGTTTAGGACTTTCATCAATTTCCTTTGTTTTTTCCTGCTCTTTTTTATTTTAAAAAAGTCTCTAGGAGGCGTTCCGTATGATTTTAGGGATATATCTCTGTTGTAGTTCACTGTAAAGCAGAACAAAACAGCTTCAAAAAATTTGGATAGTACTAGCTTCATCTGTGTTTTCTCTATAGTTTGAGAAAGATTGACATGCATCCTCATCTCCATTGCTGGTTGCTTGAGGGAAAATCCTATCAGTAACATATTTACTCTCATTGTTTCAGCAACATTCTACATCTTTTCATTTAATTTTATCCGCTTCCAAGCACAGGTTCATACGTGACGCACGAGACGAACCACTTTGTTTACTTCTATTTGGACCAGAAAGCAGTTTTGCTGTTCAAATCTGGTTGACCATGGTGCTTGGTGATTGCAAGAGAGTTTATGATGGAAGCTATATTTAGTGCCTGTATGTACTAATTGAAATCCATTGGCTTGAAAACTCTTAGCCAGACTATAACTTGTATATACGTTTTCCACTTGAAATGTGGTTATACTTGGATATAAAAAATTAAACTTGTAACTGATCAATCTTGTGTGTTCTTCTTTAGTTGCTTGCTGCATTCTGTTATTTGAAAAGCTTAAACATATCTCGATTGATTCATTTAGTAGAGCAAAGTAGGCAAATGCTTACTTTATACAAGTTGAGTATATTATCCAAAACCAAAGAACAAAGTCTATCTATCTACTTAGAGAATGCCAATATTCTTTAATCCATAGCCATTATCTTACTGTACTTGCAAAATACATATTAAAATTATTTTTTTATTACAAAATTGAATTAAACCAACCCATTTCCTTCTTATGTCTTCTCTTTTCTCATTCTATATTTCAAGCATTGAAAGTCAAAAAGAGGTATATATTCTTAGGGATGGTATTGGTAAGGTAGGCAACAATTATCTCTTTGATTAAAATATAAGAAGGCACAAAAGTGGAAAACCCTATTTATCCCATACAAAATTATTAGGTCTCTTTTTTAAGGATTCGATTAGAGTTAAACCCGTAATTACCAACTTTCGAGTTCGTATTAAATAAATGATCAAACTCTTAATCCTAGACACATAGAAAAGTATTAGATTCTTTGGTCCTAAGTTCTCTAAATCTTTTCCTTATACTTCTAAACTATATAGACTTCATTTAATGTGACACCGGTTAATCTAAACCATAATATTAGAAGTTCCAATACAATCACACTTCTACACTTGGCCAAGAAAAGATTAAAAGAGATTATAAATCACTTGATTATGATGCATTGTGTCCAAAACATTTCATAAGCCTAAGAATCATAATAAGAAAAGCTTTTCTCAATTCCTATAGTCTATTTAATAGGACAAAATGGAATATAAATAGATGCAATATTAAAAATTTGTTATTTGAAAGAAATAAAAAAGTTCATAATATATAGTGAATTTTTTTAAATAAAAAGTTTATAATGTAATATAAGGTAAACTTATTTATCATCTTGCATTCCAATTTTACATTCCATCATAAACCTTCTAAATTGAATTTTTTTATTTTTACTCATTATAATAAAATGTGATATAATATAACGCTCTCTTCTTTCATTTTATTTAATTCCATTATAAACTCTCCACTTGAGTTCTATTCTATTAATAAAACCCCAAGTAAATATAGCCTTAAGATTAAGGTATGAAAGGGCAATGGTGTTATTTTGGTGCTACTAAGAGACACTAGGGCAAGTACATGCAGCCATGCAAATTAGGCATTGTTCACTAAGAAATGCAAGAAAAGTAGAGTTTTGGACGTAAATGCCCATTTCATTATAGTTTAAGCTTCCAAAACCAAATTGCAAAAGGACTGAGGGTGTGAATGTCATTTCCAAAAGTAGATAGGTAGAAACTTGGAGTAAAATTATAGTACGAGGACTGAAAAACAAAAACAAAAATTACACCATTCTCTCGAGTCTCTCAATAGGCAAAGCCACCAGCCGGCGGGTTTCTGTTGCTTTTGCGGTGGCGAGAGGTGGTTGAGGAAGAAGGAGAAGAGGCAGAGGTTGGCTTGATGGCAGTCAGTGAACAGTTCTCTTTCCTTAAAGTCTCTTCCTCGTCCATGAATATCTGTCTGCACCTACACTCCACACTACAAAATGCTCTGTCCCCTCTGCATATACAGAGAAAGAACAAGTTCCTCTTTTAACACGAAACAAACGAAGATCTTTAGGTACAAAGAAGAATAAACCAAAAAGATCCGAGTTTTATGGAGAAAAATGAGTTAAAAGAGAAGTCTTTACAGAGCTAAGATCTGTATACTCCATGACCACTTACTTGTACATGTAGATATCTTCACCAGGCAAGAGCTTCTGACGGCAAAGAAAGCATTGCTGAAGAAAAGATGGAACTGGGAAAGAAGAAGAAGAAGAAGAAGAATAAGAAGACGAAGAAGAAGGTGAAGGTGAAGGCTTGTTGATAACCATAGTAGCTTTGTTGATTACTTGTGGGGTTTTGTTGCTAAAACCACTCTTCTGGGACTCTAAGACTACGCTTAAACCCACCATATCTCATCATAAACACCTCTTTATAGCTAAATCTCTCTACATATTTGTTGATATTGAAGAAGAATAGCAAGAGGGTATGTGAAAATAAATAGAAAAGAGAGAGAAGGGAAGGAGGAGGAAGAAGAAGCAGAAGAAGAGTAGTACTGGTGGGTGGGTCTGGAAGAGCAGTACAAAGGACGATTAGCGTAGCGAGCGATTTGGCGTTTAGTGCCTATTCATTGCCACGTATCTGTTTTCTGTAGTTTCCATTTCATTTTCTCATTTCTACTTTTTTTTTTCCTTGTTTGTTGTTTTGTTTTCTTCTGTTCATTTCACGTTATGGGCTTTGAACAACTTTTAACTTATATGTATGGCCTATGGATATATATGTATTTTGCATTTTTATTTTTTAGTTTAATTTTTGTACTTAATTTTGATAATATTTTATATTTTAATATTATTTAAAAAATTTATTACAGAAAACTAAATATACCAATATTTTGTAGGCTTAAATTGTCTAATTATAATATTATATAAGCTAAATTGAGGATTAAGATACTATAAATTAATACAAATTTAATTATGTTAAAGTATAATGTAATGCTAATATGGTTTTGAAAATGTTAAGTTGTAATACAATGTTATAAATAACGCAAATTATTTAAAATTTTAAAAGTATTTTATTTTGGTATTGAATAAATATTTTTATTATATTTTTAAGTTATTTAATAAATTCACGAATTTGTGTATTAATTTCTTTTTTCTTAAATTTAAATGGCATGAAGTAGATTATTAAGAATTTTTAACTAATCCTAATAAATTGTTATCAATTATTAACAAAGTATTTTTTTTGGCTATGTTATTGTTCTTAATCCTTTCACAAGTTACAAAGTGATATGGTAGTAAGAATACTTTCGGTAGCTATTTTGAGTCAATGGTCTTACCATTTCAGTTTCATTTGTTGGTGGATATTTGTCAATCCATCACTTGATTTATTACAATGGTTGAGTAAAAATAATATATATATATATATATATATATACAAATTATATTGTTGTCATCATATGCCCAGTCTGAAATCTCGCAATAAACTGGAGTCTAGAAAAATCTGATAGTACACAGCCTTACCCCTACATAATAAAGAAGTTATTTTCGGTAGACCCACATGCAGATGAGACAATATAAAAATGATGCAGGTTACAAAAAAAAGGTAGAAATAGCACGTTAAATTATTATGTAAATAAAATTAC
>JANSVB020000475.1:687968-705808 GCA_025504935.2 Erythroxylum haughtii
TTTGCTAATTTCACTTGCATTGAATGACATATAGGCTAGCTTAGGTTCATTTCACTAGGTTCCTTTGAGAGACGACCCGAGGTTGCATCCTATGCTGCAATCCTTGGTATAAATTATTTTTGACCGGTTTCCAAGGATCAATTCTTTAATTGAACGATAAGCCGCGCATCACGTTACTAAATAAAATAAATATTAGTGTGATGTTTGGTTTTGTCTGTTCTGTCTTGGGTGGCATCCATGTATCCTCCCAGGGGGTATTTGGGTGTTACATCTTATCACTGTTGAGTATGTACTTACAGTTAGCATGTTAGCAGATCCACTTACAAAAAGCGTACCTATATGTGTGTTTGTAAAATACGTCTTCCACATGGGATTGTTAAGAGCCTAGCTTGATAAGATTAGTAGGAATTTGCTATTTTGTATTGAACATGTTGGTATTTGGTATGGATTGCTTATGACTTATATATATGAAATGTGCATAATGATATTTGTAATCATTTCTTATTAATATTGACGTATATATGTTGATGATGAAATGATAGGTACAAAATGAGACAAATGTGTAGTTTCATTTGTTGTGCTATATGCATATTATTTTAATGGTTATTGTTGTATTTGAATATCTCCAAGGCCTAATCATATGTAGTAAATATATCTTGTTGATATGATATTGCATATGATTTATTTGACTACCTTTGAATGATGGAGATTGCTATAGTGATTTGATTATATTGCCCAAGTGGAAAAATGTTAGAACTATATGGACTAATATAATCACAACATTAATTACATATTCATAACTATTGATTGATTGCCTAAGGTATGTTTAATAATCATAATGTGATGGTTAATAATTTACTAATTGCATTTAAGGCACATGATAGTATCCTAATAACTATAAGTTGGCTCATTAAATCATAGTTCATCACAATTATGAAATAATACTCATTATACCCTCTAGGGTAGAACATGTTATAAATATAACATATGGGTGAGTTTGTGTGTGGTTGTGGGAGATGTGTGTGGTGATAGTTCAAAAAAAGTCTTCCACCATAAGCTCTCTCTTACACGTGTTTGTTGAATATTGATAAGTTGTGGTCTCTTAAATAGAGAAAATGAATCTAGATGCTATGTCCAACATTGGAGGTATATATATTTATTGTCTAGTTATTGCTCTAAATAGAATTTAGATCATGATATTGTGGTTATTGCTAACTACATTTATTAATAACATTCATTGCATCAACAAAAACAATCTTTCGACTTGAATTATACGAATTTAAAAAAATGAACTACTAAATTAAAATTTTCAAAATGCTAAAAAGTGAATTAAAAAGAAGTTAGAAGGTTAGGCATTGATAACTTTATTATCTCAATTTCATTAATATAAACATTCTATTTAATTTAAAAAGTTATTTTGTTGAAGATTGGTGGATAATTTTATATCTTTTCATAAAATGTTGAATTATAATGCAATCCAAATTTTTTATTCTATTAATAATCGCATTTAAGAAAGGAAATATCACCAAAGAGGAAGAGGCTAGATATAAAAATTGAGTGCTTATTGTATCAATCAAGAACCTGTGGATGTTTTAGTAATTGAACATTGACAAAAAAAACGAAAGAAGGATTCTAAAACTCCATCTGCAGGGAAGGAGACTGCAAAAACTGGAAAAAAAAAAAAAGAATTGAAAGAATAGAAAAGAAAAGGAGAGTCAACTAATGATGTATAATCGTGGTTCACAAGTAAGAAACTCTGCTTCCAACAGGAATGTAGGTAAGAGGAATTGGGAGAATTGATTAATTATCCGATCATTTCAATAACATTTTAATCATAGTAATTTATTTATAAATAGTAAAATAGTATTAGGTTACTTAAATTAAGAGATAACATGTAACATTACTTATTACATACTATCAGACTCCCTAAATTTTGCTGCTCTGCAAAACTTCGGGATATAATAACGATAACGACGACGACGTAGGATTACTTATAATATAGTTGGTTTATGCTAAGGTCATCGGATTGGGTCGAGTCAAAGGTAGTTAGGGTCCAATTCAACCACCCCTAGTGACTCGAATTATTTCATGTTCAAGTTTCTAACTGTTTCTAACTTTCATCTCTCTGCTCTGATCTGAATGGTTCATGTACAGAACATAAAATTCAACCATGTCACCAATGCAATCATAAGACAGTTCACTTCTGTCGATCCCATGGGCTTCCACATGGGCATTGTCTTGTCTCAAAACGTCAAGGTAAGACGTCTTCATATTCGAGCTCCTGGAGATAGCCCCAACACCGATGGTATTCACATCAGCCAATCTAGTCAAGTCAAAATAGCCAGAAGCATCATCGAGACAGGTGACGATTGTATCGGTATCATCCAAGGATGCACAGACATCAGTGTCGTCAAAGTCACCTGTGGCCCTGGACATGGCATCAGGTAAAATGTTGCTCGTAATTGTGTCCGAATCGTTCGTAATTATCGCAGTTTATGACAAGGATGCGTGCGTTGAATAACAGTGTCGGTAGCTTGGGGAAGTATCCAGATGAGAAGGACGTGAGAGGGATTTTGGTAAGGAACTGTACTTTGAAAGGGACAACCAACGGACTTCGGATCAAAACATGGGGAGGGTCACCACCAAGTCTAGCTTCCGACATGACTTTTGAGAACATAATCATGGAAAACGTCAAGAACCCAATTATCATAGATCAATCCTATGGAAAAGCCAATGTGGTTCGTTGGTGTCTGTTACTTTATTTTCTTCTTCTTTATCAATCTTAACCAAAACCAACCTCTTGTTTTCTCATGCACAGCCATCCAAAGTGAAGATCAGCGATGTTCGGTTCACCAACGTTGTTGGAACAACAGTGTCGGATGTTGCAGTTGATCTCTCTTGCAGCCAACAGGTGCCATGTGAAGGAGTTGAGTTGACTAACATTAATTTGAAGAACACTGGTCCTGAGCCGTTGACTTCCAACTGTGTGAATGCGAGAGTAAAGTACGCCGGAATGCAGTTCCCACCACCTTGTCCAAAGTAGAAGACATGCTTGCGTTGAAGTTGAAAGCTCGCTGTTTTTTCCATTTGTATCGTCAATGAAAAAACAAAAACTCATGGTGGGAACTATTTTGAAGCTAACGATCGAAACTAATTGTTGTTGGATATATTTACTTTACCTTAACTTGATTCATAGCCAACCAAACTAAACTTAGTAACTTGTTTTATAATAATTTTTATTCTTATTTTAGTTCTCAAAACCGAATTAATAAATAAATAATTCAACTATATACAACATATTTTAATTCAATTTGTCATTGACTAAAATAATTCTCGAAATAGAGAGGCAATAATAATGATTACATTTTGATTTGATCAAACTTATCTTAATTTATTAAATTTAGATGAGCTTTATTTAATTTAAAAATTTATTATCATTTGAATAAAAACTTAATTGAATTAAATATTTAAATTCTAACTCAAATTTGATATAATTAAGGCAAGAAGTAAATTTTTTGCTGACATAAATATCAAATGATAAACAACTAATACAATCTGCTGGTCAAGTCAGCTGATAGAAGCAGTTAATAGCTAATGCAATCAATTGATTGTTAAACAGGGCCAAAGTGCAAGAAAATAATAATAACATAGAATTTGATTTTTTAATTTATAATGAGTTTAATATAATTTGTTATAACTGATTAAATTTAAAAAATTATTAATTTTAACATAAAATTAATCTTACTCTAACTAGAGAGAATTTAATGTAAAACACAGCTACTATCACACGGTGTCGTTTCAATAGCTATGAACGCTAGCAAAAGCTCATATATTAACAGAAACAGCGAGCCAGAAGAAGTGTGCGTGAGTGTACAATGGCGCATATTGCCACCAGGCGCAACTTAGCATCGACCCTAAAGCGAGCTCTCTCTCTGTCGTCTCGCTCTACACATTATCGATCAACTCTGGCTCTTGTCGACAAACCCACAGTTCCTCACCTCTTGAGTCACTATTATATCAAGACTCAGACCCGGTTCAAGGCTTCCGGTTCGAACTACTCGCCCCTCAACGACGCGTCGCCGAACTGGAGCAACCGACCACCGAAGGAGACGATTCTTCTCGATGGCTGCGACTACGAGCACTGGCTCATTGTTATGGAGTTTCCCGAGGACTCAAAACCCTCCGAAGAGGAAATGATCAATAGCTATGTCAAAACCCTTGCAGCTGTTGTTGGAAGGTGATAAAAGATCGAAATTTTATTGAGTTGGGTTTTGGTTTCTGAGTGTGATTTTAACGTTTCGTTTGTTTTGTGTGATTTGTGGTCTGGGTTTTAGTGAGGAGGAGGCGAAGAAGAAGATTTACTCGGTTTGCACGACGACTTATACTGGGTTTGGTGCTTTGATTTCGGAGGAGCTTTCCTACAAAGTTAAAGGTGCTTCCTTTGATTCCCTACTTTTTAGGGTTTTAAGGTGTTTCTGTTTTTCGTTTTTTTCCTCTCGTGGGGTTTACGGGTTTCTTCTCTTTCGTTGGAGGGGATTAGGGGTTTTAAGTTTTACTCTGGAATTTCATATTTTGTGTCTAAGATTATCTGTTACATGATTTGGTTGTTGATTGAATACGATAAGGACATGTTGATGTGAATTCCAGTATAAGGTTTGAGTTGTTCTGGATGATCATTTTAAATTTTGGATCTTCGACTTGTTAGTGTTTTGGGAGTGAGGACGAGGCTTATAATTGTAACTTGTAAGTATGGTCTTATTCAACTCTACATTTCTAGGGTTCGGTTACAGCTAACTAGGGTTCTTTCATTCCCCTGTTCTTTCTCCTTTGAATAGGTTTGCCTGGTGTTCTCTGGGTATTGCCGGATTCATATCTCGATGTTCCTAACAAAGACTATGGAGGTTAGTAATCTCCCTGCAATAAGCTTACATATGGATTCTGTTTCATCTGTTTTCTTTCACATCATGCATAATGGAAATTTCTCTTTCCATTTGTTGGTTTTGAATTCATTATCAGGGGACTTGTTCATTGATGGCAAGGTCATCCATAGACCTCAATACTGGTATAATGAAAGGCAACAAACTAGGAACAGACCTCGGCCAAGATATGACAGGCGCCGGGAAGCAATGCAAGTGGAAAGGAGAGAATCAATGCAAAGGCAGAACTGGGGCCAAGGTCAAGCACATCATGTTCAGCAGCATCCATCATCAATGAATGGCCAGAGTTCAACTCAGAGTGGAGGTGGAGACTTCTCTGTTAATCAAGGGCAGTTTTACCAGGGCAGTTCGTAAGAGTTAAATATACAGGACAAATGCCGAAACAGATCGTAAGAGTTTCAGATTTTTGGAACTTTTGAGTGTAAGTTGAATGGTTTTAGACTTTGTTCTTCTGCGCTCCAATTCGAGCATCTCTAGGTGCCGATGGAATTGAAGATGGGACTGATTTTGTTTTTCCTCTTCTCTGCATTTGGATCAACTTGGATACTTATTTATCTGAACTTCACTGATAGTATCAATTAAGATGCATCATGACCTCCGATGCCAATGAAGTTGTGTGCAATATATGTATACTTTCCCGGTTAAAACATTTATCTTCCGTTTTAGGTTCCAAAGTTTCTGATTCTTTTTCAAGATCTTGATCCATTTTGATCACATATATAGCATTAGACATGTAAAAGATGAAACAGTCTAATATAGACCTAAATCTGCTTCATGTGTTTGTCTTCAATAAAAAGAAGCTATTATGGCCCTTTTAGAAGGATCGTTTGAACTAATGCTTACTGCGGAGTATGCATCACTTGCATATGTGCAGAGCTCTGAATATCTGTATGCATTATGGAGAGATGATGATTGGTAGGGCTATAAGCTCAGAGCGAAGCCCAAATCTGATTTATAGGTCTGAGTTTGGACTGAAGTTTGATGGAGTTTTGATAAAGTGAATCTGAGCCCAATCTAACTTGGATTGTGCCCTAGCCTAATGATTTGTTGAAATGAATGTTTAAAAATCATAAGGTTTTAATAAAGTGACAAAGGGAATGACTAAGCTTTCTGGTAAGGAAATCTTATAATCTCAAGATTGATCTTGGATTTGTGATTAAAAAATCAAACTTGTTTGGGAAGTTCAATCTTTCAAAATTTTGAGCTGATGTATTTTTTAATTCAGTTTTTAATTTTCGTTAGTTCTTATTATTAAAATTGATCAGTTAATTAATTAATTAATTAAATTATATAAATTAAAATAAATAAATAAAATTTTTAATTATATTTTAATTTAAATATTAAATTTTATTTCATATTCTTCAATTTTATTTAATGTTTAATCAGTTTTAAACTTTAAATTTCTTGTCTTATCAGTTTACTTCTTGTCCGATTTTCAAAACATTTTGTTAGACCTTCTACCATAAATTTAGTTTCAGTAGTCAGTGTCTAGACTTAGATTAATTAAATTTATTGGGACATTGTTTTAATCCAAATAGTGAAATTTTATTACTTAAAATTTTAAAATTTATGATGTAACCCTAACACCTTTTACATTAATACTTAACATCTCAAATTTTCTTTTTAGTTTGCCCTAATGGGATGATTAAGTTAGGGGTGACACTTTTGATTAGTCTAATTTAGTTCAAATCAATAAAAAATGATATTATTATGTTTAAATTTAAGAAAATGATATTTAATTGTTAATTTTAAAATTAATTAATTAAAGTAACTAAATTAAAGTTCTAATTTGGTTACCTTTTATTTTTCTTTATTTGGTCAAATCATATCCCAAGTATAGCCTCTCCAACACGAACCACGCTGTTATAAAAAAGCCACCGTTCTGAATCTCCGGCCATCTCCCCTTTATTCTCCTTTTTCTTGATCAGGGTCATGCTGTTTGATCTCCATCTACTCTGGGATTGAACTCGTATCAAAGATCATCAGGTACGTTGCTGATTTCACACAGGTCATTGTTGTTGTTCTTGTCGTTGGGATTTAGATAAAGACCAAAAATGAACTCGAATCATGGAAAAGCCTCATCTGGGTCCTTAAATAACTTTAATTTCGATTTGGGGGTCGGCACAGACAGACCCAAGTCGCTTAATGACAAAAAGAACAAAACTTTCTCTGCTTATTCATCGTCGACGCAACCGAAGCCCTCGTGGCAACCCAACAAGCCTTCGTGGTCTCACCAGCCATCTACCACTGGTTTGAATGGACCTACTTCAATGGTGGGTGATATTTTTGGGAAGAGTTGGAGCTCGGCTGGTACCGGTTCTGGTTCTGGTTCTGGGGTAGGGATTGCGGAGAAAAATCCGCAATTGTTTGGAGATCTGCTTAGTTCCGCTTTGGGGCAGGAAAATAAAGGTAATAGTAATGTCCCGTTGAAAAATGTCACGCCTGCACGGAATCAAGGTGCATATTCGATGGGTAATTTGGCTGATTCGTTGCCAAAAACGAATAGTTCAGCCACATCCGGCGGAAGCTGGGGATCTAGTAATGCTTCTGGTGCTTATTCTGGTGGATATAACAAAAGTGGTAGCAATGTTAATGCTAATGTCAATAGTAAGGGTCCTAATTTGGGAGGTCCTCCAATGAAAGTTATGAATGGAGGTGGAACTGTGGGTTCCATGAGTGGAAATAAAGACCCTTTTGGTTCATTGCTTGATTTTGGATTGAAACAGCAATCGGGTAGTCTGAACTCAGCGAGTAAAGATCAGAAATCTAATGCTGGTGATGATGGATTTGGATCATTTCAGAATGCTTCCAAATCGAGCACAGCTACATTTCCATCAGGTGGTTTTGGTGGAAATACGAACGGTTGCAGTGGATCAAATATAGGATCTAATTCCAGTTTGGATGATTTTGTCAAGGTCTTTCCTTCTCAAAAACAGCCTCCTATTCAAAATTCAAGTGGAAATTCAAGTGATGATCCACTTGACATGTTCTCTACTTTTACCTCGGGAGCTACTGCAACACCATCTGGTGGAACTGGTGGGCAGCAGTTCTCTCAAGTTGATGATTGGGGATTGGATTCAGAGTTTGGAGGAGCCGGGAATGATGAGGGTGGGACCACCGTTGAGCTCGAAGGGCTTCCGCCTCCACCTGCCGGGGTTACAGCTTCTTCGGCAAAGAACAAGGGTATGGATCATCAAAAACAGGGACAGTATGCAGATGCCATCAAGTGGTTGTCTTGGGCTATTCTACTTCTTGAGAAAACAGGTAGTAGTGCCTCTAGCTTGGAGGTTTTGTCATGCAGAGCTTCTTGTTATAAAGAAGTTGGAGAGTATAAGAAGGCTGTGGCTGACTGTTCCAAGGTAAAAAGGAGTTTCTTCTTTTGCTTCATTGTATATGTTGTTGTTTTAAATGTTCTCTAAGGTAGCCTTCAACTTTGTAACATAGGTAAGTGAAATGAGGTAGGACTTTTCACCATTCTTGCCTTGTTCCTTGACATGCAAGTGTTGATATGGCCTATCAGAAGTATTGATTACTTCGTTATCAACAAGCATATCTAAGAATAGATGTTCCTGGTAGAATAAGTAATTAATCACTTTCCATTCAAAAGTAAATAATTTGACCAATCGTCCGTTAAATTCTCTGTTGTGATTCCTTTACTTCGAAAATACTGGATAGTGCTTCCCTGTTGATCATATTATAGTTGTGCTTGTTCTGCTATAATGGAGTTGGGATATATATTGTTTTTGTTGATCTACAGGTGCTTGAACATGACAATGCAAATGTATCGGTCCTTGTGCAGCGAGCACTTCTGTATGAAAGTATGGAGAAATATAAACTTGGGGCAGAAGACTTGAGGGCTGTCCTTAAGATTGATCCTGTTAATAGGATTGCTAGGAGTACTGTTCACCGATTGACTCAAATGGCGGGTTAGAGAGGTTTCGAAATCCATATTTGTACTTTAGGTTCCTCTGTTAGTTTAATACCTTCCCCTATTACTAATCTGCCTGGGAACAAAACATTTGCTCAATACTTGTGTCGCAATTGTTAATGTGGGGTTTTACGTGTTATGATTGTTTGGATTTTCATTTTGTTTGTTGTCATCCATGGTTTTTCTGATATCAATATCATCCTTATTTGAATCTCACATACCAAATAATTTGTCATCTGTTTGCCTTCACCTGGTTTTCAAGCCACAACCTGCTTACTACTTCAGCTAATGATATTAGTTCGACACTTGGTTTCACCATAGAAAGAACAGAAGATTAGAGGCTGAGAAGGTCTGAAAAGTTGGGGAATATCTTGAACCTGCTATAGAATCTATGGATACTCTCAAGAGATCTATAAGTAACTTGATGAGCAGTAGCTGCTTCACGATTGGAGGATAGGCACTTGCACTCCCTTATGGTTTCAGAGTTTGCAAGTTACCTCCGTTACTCTCATGTCTTGGTAGCTGTCAAAACTTCCCATTTCAGAAGCTGCAGGAATCATAAGAAGCGTGGCTTTGGTGACAAATTCCTGCTGGTAACTGGTGTTCTGCTAAAACTTAGAATCTGCCACTAAATCAGTCGTAAGATTCTGAAATTTTCTCTCTTTAACCTGAATGTTGAATCTGAAAGCATCAAATATAGAAACTAGAAAGACTGAGTTAGCAGAAGAGAAATATTATTGTCAGTTAATTAAAATATAAGGAGATTGATAGATTTCATACACTTTTCCAGTTCCGTTAAAAGGGTACACTCGGTCTTGATGAAACTATTGGATGTATGTCCAATTAGTGTCAAATTTAGTCATAAAGCATCAAACTTTCATACAAGGTAACATAATAGTTTATAAATTATGTGTTTTAACTAAGTTATTTGACGAGTTAATAACTCAAATCAACCGATAAACTCAATCTAAATAATCCTTTTAAATCTTTATTATACACTCGAATCTCGAGGCAAAGCTGCTAAGATCTGGAAACTCCACCAACTTGATCTGCCCTTGAGAAAAGTCCATGATGAGCACAGCATGGGACTAGAAAGAAGATGAAGAAAGCTGAGATAAAGGAACTTGGAATGAGAATGGCAATGATCATGAAAAGAATAAAAAAAATAACCAAAAAAAAGCCATGAATGAGGTAAAGGAACTGATATTGTTATTTAGGTTTTGTCTCTTAGAAAGAGGGCAGTCCACTTGAGAGAAACAGAACAGAAAGTTTTCTGTTTCATCTTCAACCTCTTCCTTAGCTGTTCCCTGAAACCCTGCAACAAGTTGGTCCTGCTAGCTAGGTAAGCCGTACAATCAATGCAACTTGATATTAATATTATCCCCATAAAAGAGAAATACTGATCAATCATTTATAACCTTCAAAAAACAAAAAAGTAAAGTCTTTTTGTGGTCCTTGTTTTATGCTTTTGAGAGAGAAAAAAATTACTAAATACCCATTTTTATTTATAATTAAACTATTATTTAACAAAGTAACAATTTAAAACAAAAAAATGATATCAATACAACAATTTTAATTTTTGTTTCTAACGGACAACATCTTAAAGATGTTTTTTCTATTTCAATCACAAGTATTTACCCTTCTAACACATTTTCAATAATAAAATAATTCATAATTACACAATGAAAAATTTTAAAAATATAAAAACAATTATTATGTGAAATAAATTAGTTTGATAATCTACGTAATTTTTTTAACAAATTTACAATTTATATTCTCAAAACTTTTTTAAATTACTTTTAAACTCCTAGTCTCATCTATCACTCATCTGTCACTTCCACCGATCCTTTTGTTCTTTTTAGTAATAAAGTATAATAGAATAAAATTAAAAAAGTTCAAAATTATTTAAAAAGATTATATTTATTTATACAAAAATTTTAAATTTAATTAAAAATTAAAAATAATTGATTTATTTTAGCTTATAAGAATTTTCTAATTTTTAAAATTGATCAATTAGTTAATAAATTAATCAATTTTTAATAATAAAAATTATTAAAATAAATCAAAATAAAAATAAAAAACCAAACAATTTAAAATTTTTATAGTTAAATTTAAGAGCGATTTTTTAATAATTAAAAATTGATTTGAACCAAATAACTATTTTTTAAATACAATAATTTGAGAGTTAATTACTAGTTACGAAAATTATAAACATCATTAGAATTTTTTACCATTGGTATGATAAAAAGACAAATCATGGACTACTTTGCTTCAACCTGATTCACTCTCCACCGTCTGATCATCTGTCATACGAGACAGACAGCAAACGTAAGTCTCGCAAAAAGCTTTATAATCTTTGTCTGTTTGCGAGCAGTTTGGCTGTAACCGTCACCCTATAAAACTCAAACCTATTAACCAAGTCTACAAAACACAACAAATTGACTCTCTCTCTCCTCTCTCTCTCTCTGTGAAAATGTGTGGAGGTGCGTTAATCTCTGGAGGCGAGCCGGTGGTTCGAGGCCGAAAAATGACGCCGGAAGATCTATGTAATGAGCTTGACACATTCTACGATCTCCTTGGCATAGGCTACACTAACAACAAACTGTCTCGTGATCACATAGAAGTCCCAACGCAACCCACCAACCAAGGTAGGTAACATCTTTTTCCTCAGAAAGTTCTGATGTGGGTCTTGTTTTTATCGAATGGAACCAAGGGGGTACTTGGAGATGGAAGTTTGAGTACCTGGGTCGTGATTTGTGGGTTCGAATAACGATAAAGTATGTATCTTTTAGCTAGTTCGTTTATTTTTTCGGCTGATTATTGTTGAGTTCTGTTCATGGAGTAGTTGGTGATGAGGAAGTGAACAAGAAGAGCAGTACTCGACGAACCAGAAAGAACGTGTACAGAGGAATAAGGCAAAGACCGTGGGGCAAATGGGCGGCGGAGATAAGAGACCCTTTCAAAGGCGTTAGAGTCTGGCTCGGAACTTACAACACCGCCGAGGAAGCTGCACGCGCCTACGACGAAGCCGCCAAGCGCATCCGAGGCGAGAAGGCCAAGCTCAACTTTCCCCCACCGCCGGCAACCCCACCTCCGGCTAAGAGACGTTGCTATGAGCCCATGTTTGCTCCTCCAACTCCAAGCCCAACTCCATGCTACCATCCTCGAACCACCACCTTCTCGCAACAACTACCGACGTACACGGGCTATGGTACGGACGTGTACAACGTTCCCTTCGAGAAGAATGAGGTGGCGGGCGTGAACGTGAAGGAGCAAGGCTCGAGCTTTGATGTTGACTCGTTCTGGGTTCTGGAGCCGGAGCAAATGGCGGCGCAACTGAGGGAGTCGGTGGTGGAGGACGGTCTCTGGATATTCGATGATGACATTCCGAGCCACCATCAACAACAGGGTCGGTTTTCATTTTAAGCTAAAAATATTTTGTATAAATAAATAAATAAAAGAATAATAATATTATGTGGAGAACTCTCTAGATCTGCTTCGTTAATGCTCATTTAGGGTTTTGCATGTGCTTTGGACCTTGAACTTCTGATGCTTAATGCTAATTAATGTTGGTTTTCCTACATAAATCTAAATTTAACTCTTAATATTTCATAATTATTAAATTAATTACTATGTAATTAACAAGCATGTGCTACCCCTTCTTTTAGGTCCTTTTTTGTTTGCTTTCATAATTATTTTGGTATTATCCCCTTCTTCTTATCTCTTCTTGTTTTATGTGCTTGATTTCATAAAACAAAAACACGATGTTACTTTATTATTTATGTCGTTGGATATATGTAATTTGCTATGAATTAGTTGTTAAAATAATTTGTTATGCCTTTTATATTTTGGAATTATGGATTTTGGGTCTAAGGATGATCAATGTTTTTAAAATATTTTTTAAAATTGAGAATTTAAATTAAAGTTTTTTTAATTAAGTCCAAATTTGACTTGAAGTCTTTAACTCTTTTAAGTAAAATAATATTGTTTTGTTTAAAAAAATTGAACATTTTTTAAGTAAAATAATATTGTTTTGTTTAGAAAAATTAAATCTTAAATAGGTCCGACTTAAGTCACTTATGATTAGTTCAATTGAAAACACCTGAATTTGAGTTTATATATCTTTATTATCATTCCAAATTTAAATTTAAGAAATTTAATTCAATTAGACTCAAATCATTAAATTTAAAATCTAAAAAACTCATTATTACTCTATATTTTTAGCATTAACAAGTTACTTATCCTTTGTATAAAAGAGTTTGGTATTAAAAAATTATTTACAAGTATAATAGTTTTGCCATTTCTAATGATTTATACCTATTTAAATATCAGCAACAAGCTAAACAAAATCTATTTCATATTTGGTATGGTGAAAATTGAGGTAAAACAAAAACTATTATTAATTTTTAGTAGGGTTCGAATAATAAGATAAATAAGGCGTGACCAATAAGGCAACAGATTTCGATCCCTATATTCGAAAGTTTAAATCCTTGATCCCGGTATTAGAAGGTTTAAATCCTTCTGGCCCATAGTATAACTTTTTTATTCTTGTTATTCTATTAAAAACATCTTTGAAAAAAAAATATAAAATGTGTATGACTCTCCTCTAATTTCACAAAACGAAGAACTTACTCCTCTAATTTCGCAATGTGTATGTTTACGACTTTCCTCTAATTTTGCAAAACGAATAGCTTTGTACATTGATAAGTTGAATTTTAGTTATATATAATTTGTATAAAATATTTAATAAATTAATAATTACTTTCTTAATCAACCATTCTTTTAAAGTCTTCAAAGTGCATTACAATTCTCCAAAGTGACTTCCACTTATTCTTGGGATTTGAACTATTAACTTTACTGAAATCAACAAGCCACTCATGCAAGGAATTTGAACCCAAAAGAAACAATTTGGTCAAAGATTATTATTTATAAATTAATGTAGTTAGGATAAGTCTAAGGTTGAAAAATACCTACCACTAATTTTTGTCTAGAAAACAAAAAAAATACATATAAACAGCTCTTAGCTACAAAACTTTCTGAATTTGTAACCTTACGGATCTTTAAGGAATATTAAATTTCTAAGAAATCATTGAATTGTATTAAAAGGAATTACAGCTCATTTCAAGTTTTAATAAAGATGAGTAAATAAGAAATTAAGATCAAACTTAACATCATCCTCCAAAAGAACAAAAGAGAACAAAAACAAGATGGCTCGTGCACCACACAAGCCAAAGATGATGATAATGATAAAACTTGAGAATTGACGTAAAGTTTACCCTACTAAAGACGATTGATAATTTACGAATGCACACACAAAAAATAATAATTAGCATCATAGTCCAAAAATTAAGAAAAATCCAAGATGCCTCGTGTGGCCCACAAGCCAAAGATAAGAGTCATGACAAAACGTAAGAATTGACCTAAAGTTTACCCTAATAAAAAACAGTTAAATAGATGAATCATCAGTGCTAGGACATATAAAAATATCTATACAAATGCAACTTGCACACGCCCTAACAGACATAAGAGATAAACGTAATGATTCTAAAGTCAAAAACAGAATTTAGCAATTTTGTCTTTGGAGGAGAAGATGCATGAACCCAATCTGCAGTGGGACCTAAGAATTATTTGTATGTTATGTTATGGAATGATCAGTTTCAACCTTCCATGTTCTCGCGTCACTTTTCTTAAAATAAGAAAATGACGTATCTAAAACACATACTTTATAAAATATTACCTGCCCTTGATCATAACCTTCAAAGTCTTGAAACAATCAAGGTAACTTTAATACTCTTCTTCAAAGTTAAAAACTTTGGAGATGACAACTTGGAAACGTCTAGTGAGGAGAACAATCTTGTCATGATTACATCAACCTATTAATGGTTACATCACAACCTCAGTAATTAAAATTACCAACCTAGAAACGCCTAGTGATCATATCTACCACCTATTATTGGATCATATACAACTTCAGTAATTAAAATTATGTATAGACTATTTAGGAAAACTAATAAAAATCCTACACTAATTTGTATTTTCTAGATTTCAGGTAATAATGACTATGTATTTGAAACAGTCTGCACTCGATGCAATTAATATTACCATTTTAATTCTGGGACATAAAGTATCTGCAAGTCTAAAAACTTAATCTCATCTAAATCCTAGATAAATCAAGTCTGACGAACAGCTCTAGTTCAGGATAATATTCATGTCACACTTGACACTTGTGTACTTACCTCACAGAACTACGTCTTTTTGGGAAGAATCCATATCTGAAGACACAACCACCTTCAACATCAATGATACAAGTAAATGAAGTTGAGTCGAGAAAAATCAAAATGGTAAGAAGCCAATGAAGTATTAACCTCAGTTGAGCAACTTATACTAGATTGAGCACATCAAATAAAAGTTCAGTAATATACAATTTCTGATATATAAACATGGTCAAATCAAAGAGTCCAGACTGTTGTTTAAGAAACCGATCTGGGTAACCGGCTTCCTCGGCTGTGAAGGGAGCAAGTGACAGTAAGAATGAGGAATATGATCAGCTCTTAAAGAGAGAAAAACATATCCTGGATAGGCCTTACCACCGGTTTGAGACCATATAAAGGCTTTTTTCATGCGCAAATAGGAGATATACGGGTCTGAGATTCGGAAGACAACCCGAGGATGAGGGGAAAATAGTATTTCGAACCAGATATGAAAGTCTTCACCAGTTTCAACACTGATATTTTAGCAACTAATCAAATAAATCTATGCGGAAAAAGGAACAAGGTGGGTAGCTAATTCCTCGCCGAACAGATCAATGACTCCAGCTCCAAGCCAGATAACAGTAAGGAAACTTTCCCTTCAATGGTGGTAGTATACTCCACACAAACACATACAAAACTCAAAAGCTTAGAAAACCTGCAAGTGATAGATAAAAAAGCATAAAAACCATTCTCATATACGGCTTGTTAGTATCAAAGTATTTCACCTAAAAGCAATTGATCTATAACTCGATCCCCATTGGCCACTTCCTCGATATACAAACTCGAGCTCCGATAGTAACCTTTCAAGCATTTCACCAAAAACTTACCAACACCAGTCACCAAAACCTCATACTAAATACTTAAAAGCATCCCTCGCACAAAGAACAAAATCATATCTATAAAACATCATATACAATAAAAATAAGGACACAAACAAGATCATCTGGTAGCCCCTCCAAACTACAATTCAAATCATCACTATGACTTGCAGGTTTGAATCGGTATGGCTTGTTATTGTCAATGAATTTCACCCAAAAGCCAATGATCTCTAAATAGATTCGTGTTTGCCCCTTCCCCTATATACAAAATTGAGCTCTGGTAATCCCCTTTCAAGCATTCACCAAAAAACTTACCAACACTAGTCACCAACACCTCATACTAAAACCTTAAAAGCATCCATCTGCCCCCTCAAAGAACCAAATAACGTCTATAAAACATCATCTATAATGACAATCAGGAAATAAAAAAACAAGATCATGAAGTGTCTCATTTGTATATGGGTCTATCGGAAACAACCTCTCTACTATGTAGAGATAAGGCTACGTACTATCAAACCTTCCCAGACTTTGCTTCATTGCGGGACTTCGGATTGGGTATGATGATGATGATGATGATGGTGAAGAAGAAGAAGCAAATCTTCCATATGTACATTTCACATCATCCCAATCCCATAAACGAACAAGTCATATCTGTAGCAATCCTATACACGTAACTCAATGATGAATATCCTTACATTCGTTATCGGTTCCTCTGACTGTAGAACCTCAATGTATAATTCACATTCATTCTTAGACCCTAAATTGATGATGATATATATTAACAGCATGAATTGTTATTGTTCTATACAATTATGTGCACCTAACTGTGAACAAAAGCCAAAACAAATTAATTCGCAGATTAATTAGGCAATCTTCTTCCTAGCAACTGCATTCTCAACAATCCTCAATACCTTCTTGAACGAGAAATGCAAACAATTAGATAATGCAATCCAGCAGATAACCTCATAAACGAAACCATACGCAAAATTCAATGACGGCGACCACGACGGCTCGTCCCAGCTATGGCCGTCAAAGCTCCATCCACCGCCGCCGCCTCCGCCGCCGCTTCCCCAACTCCCAAATCCGCCACCGAACGTCCCGTCACCATCACCGTCACCTCCAAAGAACCAAAACTCCTCGCTGTCGCCGTCCTCGGAGTCTCCGCCTTGATGTGTCCGCCGCGTGCGGCGCTTCTTGCGGAGAAGCGCCCGGCGACCGACTGCGAAGGATGTCGATTTAACCGGCGGCGGGGCGATGGCATCTAGTATGGCCGCTGAGATCTGAACGGCAGCGCCGGGGGAAGAATCGGCGACGGCGATGAGATTTTGGTGTCGGAGGAGGATCGACGCAAATCCTAGGCCTTGTTGCGTTGCCATAGTCACAGTGTCGGCGATCAGAGAGATGTCCATCACCATCGTACACGACAATCGTCAATCGACAATACGAATTCGATGAAATCAAAACCGAGTTCGATGAATTTTCGAACACTTTGGGGAAAGACTGTTGATTAGAAAATGTGGAAAAAAAAAACAAAATCGATTTTGGAATTCTTCTTCGATTCGAAGAATGTGGACACGTAGAAGCAACGTGTCGCGTGATGCTGTTTGCATAAAACGTCGTCGTCTCAAAGATCACTATCAAACACAATTACCCTTAAAAAATGCCACAATATCGGTTCTACCACTCTCATCGTCGCTATGTTCCGTCGTCCCTCAGCTCACTCCCTCTCACCGTCCACCATATGACCATTTCATTTTCACTTCCTCTTCCTCTCCCGCGACTCTATCACTCTTCTCCACGCGTCATTCGCGCGTGCCCAACATTCTCCTTCTCTCCCCCTCGGCGACGACCTTCCCTCGTCATGTCCTCATTGGTCGAGCTCCGCGACGCGGCTGATTTCCGTAAG
>JANSVB020000475.1:709180-719711 GCA_025504935.2 Erythroxylum haughtii
ATAATTAATTAAAATATAATTATTCATTAATTAAAATATTATAATTAAAATATAATTAATTGGTTACAATATAATTAATTAAAATATAATTAATTAATTAAAATATAATCTAATATAATTAATTAGTTAATTATAATAAAATTTTATTTCTTAACATTTTTACAAACCAACCACTATCAATGGTAATAATAATCATTCCTTCCTCTTAATCAACCATCATAATTATAATGATAATATTCATTCCTATTTTTTACTATATTCATTCTCGTTCCTATTACCATTCCTTTGTACAAACTAACCGCACCCTAAATAATCGGACTCGAATTACAAAAAAAATTAGACTAAAATTTAATAAAAAAGTTTTGTCGGGCTTGAGTTGATTCAGGTTGAATTTAAGCCACATGTAAGAAGATGAAGTTGAGTTAGGTCAGAAGTGTTCTGGGCCAAACTTGACCCATTACCAACCCGACATGGAATCTGGCCTTTGTGAATGAGTCCAAAGTAGACTAGTCCCCTGCAACCTGCAATTTCACAGAAGCAAACATTTTTAGCATACCTAGGAAGAGCAAGCTGCATCGGCCAAATCGACTCGTGTGGTCTTTGGTATTACAAACCCTAATCTTGGAAATTGGCATCTAATTGTATATATATTAAAGTTTCATAGGCTATGCTAAACTATATATATATAAAGGAATCTCCATAAACATTTTGTCTATTATATGCAAAAGTCCATGTATTTAGGAGCTCAATGAGCTATATCTATGCAACTGTTCCCAATATACATGTGATCAAACTTTTCATTAAAAAGATTTCAAATTGATAAATTAAATTTAAAAAAGGTTTAATTTCAATAAATTTAAAAAGATGTTGAGTTGAGTTAGAATTTAAAAAATATAATTTAACCGATATTAAAATCAAAACTTTTCGAGCTCTAATTTTAAGGTTTTAAAATAATTATCATTCTTAATTTAGTTTCGGGATAAAATAATTCAATCCTCCTCTTCTCTAAACAATGCGATTATGAATTTAAAAATGTGAAAATCAGAATCAAATTTAGTAGTAGGTCAACTCTCTCAATGAAATTTGAAGTCCTCCCCCAACCTTTGTGAACTCTTGTTGGGGAAATTAAGAAATAAGGCTCTCTTTTAACACAAAGGACACATCGTAGGGACATCCTAAGGTTATTTTTCAACTACCCCGTTTATCACTTTTGTGTACACTTTTCACGAGTGGCTCCTGATGTGATTCAATCTCATTTACTCCATATAGGTTTTCCTTAACTAATTACAATCTCGTGTCAAAGTCTTTTAGTTTTGAATCGTTGATTTGTTAAGTGATTTGTAATTAATTAGGTGGTCACGGCTTGGATTAAGCCCATATAAGACGAGTTTGGAAAAGAATTAATATATAATTTTTAGTTGAACTCGAGTATGGTTAAATAAAATTTGATTTATTAATTTTTACGTGATTTGATAAGACTTTTCAAAATTAGTTAGTTTTTAAATTTTTGTTAAGTTTGAGTTTAGTCATTCAAAATTTGTTAAGTTTGACTTTCGATTCAACGAGGTTGAAATACTTAATTCGAAGCTCCGATTCACTTTATTTAAATTGATGAGTTGCTATTTAATTAAATTAAAGCTTATAATAAATTAAGATGGCAACTAATTATATAAATTCATATAGTTTAAAGTCTAAGTTGAAAATTTAAAATTTTAGAATATAATTCTAAATCTATACTCGAACTCAATCAAATATTTCGACTTATTTACTTTCGAGTAGATCGATCGAAATTTTTATAATTATTTGATCTTGAAATTTTTTTGTTAAAATCGAGCATAAATCTATTTAAAATTAAACACTCAAGTTCGCTCTAAACCTTAGACTGAGTTCTACCCGTTAATTTCATACTTATTTGTATCCAAAAAAAAAAAAAAGTGAAGAATGCAAATCCTTGATTAAAAAAGAATTATACAATTTTTGGTGGGGTTTAAGTAGGGTTTAAGGTCATGAAGTTATGAGATTCAAGACCTGAAATTTGGTTTTTTGAATTTGATGGCCTTTGAGCAATTACTATTTACTAATTAGTAACTAAGAGGTTAAGATAAAAGAGTGATTAAGAGCCTCCACTTGGCATAATTAACGTTAATCTCTCACACTACTCTATTCTCTCTTACTCTTCCCTTCCCACCAACTGATCCACTTTCAAATTTCTGTCCCGCAAACTAGGCTCTTTTATCTTAACCGCTCCACCTATGGATCACTAACCACTCTCTCTTCTTTAAAACGAAAACCAAAAATAACGCACCACCCCTCCACCATTAAAATCTCTCCACCAGCTTTTACTGTTCGTCGTTGTGAATTCTCTCATTATTTTTTAATACCCTTTTGGCTAAAGTTTTGATCTTTGTTTCTCCCCTGAAAAATGGGACCTGAATCAGATGCCAAATCCAAGTTGGTGGTTCAGATTTGCTCCTTTTCGACCAGCTTAATTGCCTGCAAGCACAGGCAGATTTACGGCTCTGTTTCTTCGCGTTTTATTGATTGGTATCGCCTTCTTGGAGTACGAACATCGACCTTTTTCTTGGTCTTTTGGTTTGATTGATGAAAGCTTGTGTCTTCGTATCTAATTCAGGTTCTTTGATTGTCTGTTTTCTTAATGCAGGTTGATGAAGATTCGGACATGGAAGTTATCAGAAAGCAATATCGAAAACTGGGTATGGTTCAATCGGTAGAGTTGCTGTTGTTTTGTTTTTGTTTATGATTTGCTTGAAGGTGTTGGTTTAGGTACTGTTTTCTTTGCAGCTTTGCAGCTTCATCCTGACAAGAACAAGCACCCCAAATCTGAAATTGCATTCAAGCTAGTTTTGGAGGTCAGTTCTTGTGTTTCTGCATAAAATTTGTCTGTCTGATGAGTATGGAAAAGTTCATTTCTTTGTGGGTACGTAAAACCAAAATCTTGTCTGATCTGATGTAACTATCAGGAAACTTTTAAAAATGTTCTCAGTTCCACAGGTTCTGGGAATGATTAATGTCCACATCCGTTAAAAGGGTAGATGAAACATTTAGTAGAAAACAAAAGAAACCATCTTTTAGAACTGACCAAAACCCAGAATTTCTCAGATTGTTAAAAAAGAAAACAAACCCTTTTTCAGGCTTATTCATGCCTATCCAACGATTCTAAGAGAAGAGATTTCAACCTGGTGAGGCGTAAACACTTCTGTATCGACTGCAACAGAATCCCTTATGCTCCAGAGGCTAAAGAACTGAGGAATGCTCCTAGATCATCTTGTATTAGACAGGAGGAGCTGAGAAACATCAAAGAGAGGTTCAGAGAGGAAGCCATTGTTATGGAGAGATGCCTGAGGACCAACTCTGCAACTAGAAACGAATCCCCAGTTTTCAATCTATCAGACAGATTGTTTCAGAACCGCGATTCTCGCAAAGAATCACCCGTTTTTGATCCCTCAAACTACATGTTCCAGGGATATCCTCATATCAGGAACAGGATTTACAGAGAACCAACTAGTTTTTGGTGCTCCCAGAGAAGTAACCTGTACAGTAGTAATGGCCAATGGACAAGAACACGTGATTCTCCAATGTTTGAGAACAGATCAACCGGTCAATTGTTCAAGCACAAATCTGCCTGTGTTCGTTCATGACTGAAATGAATGCAGGTTTTTTTTTTTCCCAATTTCAAGTGAAAATGTTTCTTTATATTCTCTGATTTTTTATTTTTTTTATAAATTTTAATAACGGAAGAAAATGAAATAAAAATCGAAAACTCAAACAAATAAATTTCTTTACTCAAACTGAAAATAAAAACAAAATTATAAATTAAATAAAAATAATCCAACTTTAAAGAAATATTTCTAAAATGATGCATGCATTACTACGATTTAGATATTTATAGAAAAAGCGGAATAATATTATATGCAGAGTGCATATCGTGAGCAGTCATTTATTCCTAAGTGAAAGCTCTCGTGTCGACCTGGGGTCTATTACGAGATTGTTATCGAAAAGGTAACCAATGCGCGGACAGTCTCGCTCGCCTCATTGGCTTGCTCAGACGGAGTTTCCATATTCTCCAAGAACCCCCTATTAATATTTAGGAGTTTCTTCAACGTGATGTGCTAGGCGCAGTGTCTTCTAGGACGATAATTTAGTTTGTTTTTCCTTTCTCCTCTTTGTAAAAAAAAAAAAACTCTCGTGTCAAAGGGATTAGTTTTCGCGTTTGGTGGGATCCTTGGTTACATTAAAAAAAAAAAAAAGAATAATGTTATATAAATTTAATTTTTTAATTTATATATTAAAAATAATGTAATTTTATATAATTAAATAAAAATATGAGTATAAATTTTGTTAAAATTGGGCTTTGGAGTTTGGACCGAACTAATGAACTCGTTATCTTCAAGCCGGGCTTCTAATTATAGTACAAACAAAAGGACAGCCCCATGTTGAGGCTCGCACAGCTCGATCACTTTCAATCGTGACGAGCGATTTGGGGAAATCAATCGGAATTTATTACTATTAATAACAAAAGTACTGTACGCATTTATTTATGTACAAAATACAAATAAGACTTTTGATTCGAGGATTGTTTAGGATACTCGTTTTGGTTTTGACTAAAAATAAAAATAATATCATTTGTGAGAAATTAAATTAAAAAGACGGGAAGGCATTTAGGACATTCAAATTAGATGTTAAATGGACCCACTCCCAATTTAAATTTAATGCTTAAAAGTGCATTTCGAACTTAATATTTATAATAAAATATAACTTAAATTTTAACATTTTGAAGTTTTCAAATTAAATTTTAATATTTTTAAAACGTTCAAAAAAAATTCTAAATAGATATAAAATTTGACTCCGACAATAAAATGTTATATATGTGCTAAGATCACATTTTTTTAATATTTTTAAAATAAAATAAATCATATTATTACAAGATAAGTTTTTAAAATTAATTAGAAAGTAGTGTTACTATTATATGCTACATCGATCTTTAATCTGTATTATTTTTTTATTGTTATATTTACATGTGAGTCTATCAGAAACAATCTCTTTATTATGTAAGGGTAAGACTGCGTATTATCAAATCTTTTCAAACTCTTCTTTATTACAAAATTTCGGACTGGAGGTAATGATGGTGATGATAATAAGATTCGCTATTATATATTTTCAAACTATAGGTCTCACTATTTGTAAGTTCACTTTTATACATTTTAAAAATTGAAATTCAATTATCATATAAATGTTTTTATTAAAAAAAGATATTGCATTAATATTGACGTAATATGAGGTATCAATTGGCCAAGCAGGGATGGGTTGGCTTGTAGCTCGGTCTATTATATTTTAAAAAAAATAAATAAATAACGACGTCGTTTTTTTAAGTAACTGTTGGAGTAGCCCATGATCCGGTCAATTCGGGTTAAAATTAAGTTGATATGGTCGAAAGAGTTTTGACATTTTTTACTAACAGAGAATTAACTTCGTTAAACTTTTTATTTACTTCAAATCTATTTTGAATTTAATTTATATACTTTAATAGGAGTCTATTTTGTAGTTTATTATAAACGTCATTTCTATGTGTGGCTTTGTAGAGAAAAATGTAAGCTGTTAGCAGTCGATGTCGATGATCCATTTAGGGTTTGGTTAGAAACTTGGCCGAAAGCAGGAATGGAGTTTTGCAGGATTTGTAACGTTGAGGCAACATCGGATTCTGCGGGATACCAGGCTTTGGTCTGTTTCATATGGAAATGGAACCACCAAACATAGGATGCTCCAGTGGTTAGAAGTGCCGAAGTTGAAGAACCGACCATTAATGCTATTCCTAACTAGGAGGACAACATGACCTGCCGTAGTATCTCAACAACTTAACGCATGAAATTTGGTCGACCATGATTAAATTTGATAATGGGTCGGACCAAATTAAACTAAACGGTTCGAATTTATCTTAACAAGTTGATTAAATTTGAATTATAAAATTAACCTCAAAATTATATTATTTTGAATCAGCTCGAATTATTCAAACCATTCAAGTTAAATATTAAGTTAATATCTAAATTCGAGTTTAGTCTAATCTATTAATTTTAAATTAGATATGAGCTATAATTCATGTTTAAAAAGTCAATTTATCAATTTGAATTCTAAATTTCTAATAATATAACAAATCATTAATTGCTTATGATAAGATAATAATTTTGAATTAAATGATAGAATTTAAATTAATTCACATTAATTATTTTAATATATCTTTATTTCAAAGATTTCTTAAATAATTCAAATGTTGAAAATATGAATTGAGATTGTAAATTCATAAAGTATAAGAAAAAAGGTAAATATAAAATTTTTATCATATATATATAATAAAATAAAAATTTTATACTTTGTTAAAAAATATATGGAGAGAATATAATTCAACCCACAAAAAAATATATAGATAAATGTTTTTATTACACTTATATAATAAGAGATATACATGAATCTATGGGTTGTGACTTGTCATGGTAAGTGTTCCTTCTAGTGATTGAAGCCAGCCTGGCAATTCATGATTCAACTGGGTCCACCGACCCACTTGTCTTTTCTTCATCTTATTATTTTTTTTTTCACCCACAAAGTGTTACAAGAAGGTATTTTGAAGTCATTTATATTCAGACTAATCCTCGTTCGAGTCGAGTAAGCCTCGTGAGAGGTAAAACTCTAACCCCAAATTTTAACCCTATTTAATTCTACTTCTTTAGAAATACTGCTTACGTGTCCCGTTACAGCTGCCATGTCAGCAAAACGACACGCAGTTCCCCACAAACAACATGTCAGTAAAACAGAGGATCTTACTGGTTGAAGTGTTCTGTGCCAAAGTTCAGCTGCTTTCTTTCACTTGCTCTGTTTTTCTAATTAGAATTACAGTTTGAATTATTATCGTAATTTGTCGTAATGCAATTTAAGCTCCTTAATGTTGTCCGTCAGAGACGTTATTAATCATATAAATGTGAATATGATCTTACTGTAATCCTTTGACTCTGCTTACTGTGTTTGCCATTTTTGTTGCGTGTTATTTGTATATAATAAATGCTCATAATACACAAGCTTGCATAGAGCTGCTCTGGTTCTATTGCTTCTTCTTCTTCTTTCTTGGTTTCTGTTTTTGTTTTGCCTTTTTCTTTTGATTCCCTTTTGGGGGTGTGACAGATTGTTTGTTCTGTTTGCTGTTTTGGAAATAAACTCTGTTCTTGTCTTCCATTGGCTGTCATTCTTTTGAAGCGGTTTTGACCCCATGAAGGTGCCAGTAAGTATGTTTTCCTTTTTGTCCTCTGAAATCTGGGTTTTGTGTGCTTTACTGATTTCTTACATGTTCTTGCTAAATCTGCAATCTTTTCTTTTCGTGTGCACATATGATTCGATTCTCTTTCATGTTCTTCCTGCCGCTCATTTGGCCCAACTTAGCTTTTCTTGGATGATGACAGAGCTTTTTAGTTTCGAATTGTTTATCACACTAACTTGTGTTTGGTCGGAGTTACAAAAACCAACCTTCAATGCCCATTTGTATTTTTTTGTGGTTGGTTTTGCAAACAATCTGTGGTTAGTTTATGAATAGTCATACTCACGAATTCTGAATCCATTCAACGGAGCAAGAGTCCAGACGGTCTCCTTTCTTGTCTGTCTACTCTACTGAGATCACTTTGTGTTTGTTATATTGATGAAGACGAATCTGCAATTATAGAACATATTCCAAGTATGCCTTCCACTGTTTCAGGTGGCATTGATCGTACTGCTGGTACTGATAGACCAAATTGGAACTGTAGTTGGTGAAGGAAACAATGGAGTGTGTGACAATAAGCCAAGGTGGGAGCCAAGACCACACAGTGTGTCCATTTTGGAGTTTGGTGCCATTGGAGATGGCAAAACCTTGAATACTATTGCTTTTCAGAATGCCATTTTCTATCTCAAGTCCTTTGCAGACAAAGGCGGTGCTCAGTTATATGTGCCGCCGGGTATGTGGCTCACCGGAAGTTTCAATCTCACTAGCCACCTTACCCTCTTCTTGGAGAAAGGTGCTGTCATTCTTGGTTCTCAGGTAATTTCAACCACCTTTTTCAACAATGTTGCACATATTTGTATGCCCTCTATTCTTTCCACCATCCACTTTTGTGCATAAGCAATAGGGCTGGAGCAATCTTCAATCAAAGAAGTAACTGGTGAGTTTTGTATGTAATTAGGACCCCTTTCATTGGGAAATCGTGGAGCCTTTGCCTTCGTATGGTCGCGGGATAGATCTTCCCGGCAATAGGTACAGCAGTTTGATAAATGGATATATGGTGAAGGATGTAGTCATAACTGGTGAGTTGTTTCTAATTCCTTCTGATATTGTTTGCCTTTCATATACAATCAATAGTCTCAATCTGATAACCTGCTATAGGTGATAATGGATCCATCAACGGCCAGGGTTCGGTTTGGTGGGAATGGTTCGAGTCGAATTCGTTGAATTACAGCCGGCCCAATCTTGTGGAATTTGTAGATTCTGAAGATGTAGTAGTATCAAACCTTTCCTTTGCAAACGCTCCTGCGTACAGCATACATCCAGTTTATTGCAGGTAATTTTGCTTATGAAGAGCTGCTAATCATCACTTGTTCGGCAGACTTAAACATTTTTGTAATTGAATCCAATGCAGTAATGTGCTTGTACAAAATATCTCCGTTTCTGCACCTCCTGAATCTCCTTTCACGATCGGGATAGTACCAGGTTCGTGGAATAGTTTCGTTAGTTTAGTTTGGCATGGTCTTCCGAAATATTATTTGATACAGTCATATTCTATCTGTAATCACATGTCAAAAGGCAGATATCATCTATCTGATAAGTATTGATGGATGCAATATTGGTTTGAAAGAGACAAGTTATCATATAAAACAACTTGAGAAAATGAAATGTCGCAGACTTGGTCTATTTGTCAGGATTGTTTCTATATACAACACTGATAAAGAATTTGACTGATGAACAGTTGGTCGACTCTGTTATCTGCTTAGCGCATCAAAATATTTTACTGAATTGTTCTGTAAAATTTCAGATTCTTCGAATAATGTATGTATAGAGGATAGCTGCATCGAAACGGGTTATGATGCAATATCGCTCAAGAGTGGTTGGGATGAATATGGTATAGCTTACAACAGACCAACCACAGATGTACAGATAAGAAGGGTCCACCTTCAATCATCTTCAGGTTCATCTATTGCCTTTGGCAGTGCAATGTCTGGTGGCATTTCTGAAGTGCATGTGGAGCATGTCCACCTATATAACTCCATTAGTGGCATTGAGTTCAGGACAACCAAGGGCAGGGGTGGCTACATCAAAAGGATCATTATATCAGATGTTGAACTGGAAAACATCAATATTGCATTTGGAGCTATAGGTGACTGTGGAACACATCCAGACGACAAATTTGATCGTAACGCTCTACCAGTTCTTGACCAGATAATGTTGCGGAACATTGTCGGTACGAACATCACTGTTGCTGGGAATTTCACAGGAATTCATGAATCCCCTTTCACCTCTATTTGCCTATTTAATGTCACCTTACATACTTATACTTCCTCGTCTCCCTGGCTATGCTCCAATG
Source organism: Erythroxylum haughtii (assembly GCA_025504935.2). Classification (NCBI taxonomy): domain Eukaryota; kingdom Viridiplantae; phylum Streptophyta; class Magnoliopsida; order Malpighiales; family Erythroxylaceae; genus Erythroxylum; species Erythroxylum haughtii. The sequence goes on from JANSVB020000475.1 coordinate 718,792, forward strand.
TGATTGGCTTTTCGACATCTGTTGTTCCGGAACCATGCCCTGAGCTCGAGAGTTCATGTTCGAGCTTTTCCTCCGTTTACTTTGCCATCCTGGATTCTTATGGTAAATCTGCAACATTATGAATCCTTTCCTGAACAGTATAGTCAAGAATTCTTCTACAGATTACTGTCAGTAGTTCAAATTCTTTCCAATAAAGAGATATGTCCAAGCATTTGCTACTTTGTTATCTTCAGATTATCTGTACAGCTTCATTTCTTCATTCATGTGTAAGAAAATTTTTGGTTGTGCTGTTGTTTTATATTTTATATTTTATTTTGATGTTTTCATTGTAATCCAAGGCTTTTAGTTTTTTGTTTTGATCTTTAGATCTAATCGACAAGAATGTTTAGTTCATAGGCTATTTTCTAATTTTTATAATCTTTAAAAATAAGATTAAATTTAAAATTTATGTTTTATTAAATCTTTATTTTTAGTTTATTAGATAAATATTATTATTAGTTACAAATAAATATTTAAGATTATGATATTTTAATTTCTCAACATTAAATATTTAGATTAAAGATTTGGACATGAGGTTTTGAATCTAAAGCGCGTATACAATTTTTATGCCTATTCAAAATTTATTATATGTGTCATATTTACAATCACGACGACCAAATAAAAATTTCATCGTTATCGTGAAATTTGGAAAGGTCCGCATATTCTTAATTAGTAAAGAGATCGTTTCTAAATTGTTGGAATAGTGCCCTAAAGGCAATCGCCTTTAGCGCGTTTTGTACAAAGTTGTGTATAGACTTTATGAATAAATAAAGAAAGGCATATTTCATTAATTTGATGTTCATAATTTATGAATTGATATTGATCTATAAGCAAATTAATGAAGTCCATGATATATGACATAGCATGAAGGAAATTATGAT
>JANSVB020000475.1:719811-739857 GCA_025504935.2 Erythroxylum haughtii
GGTTTGCCCCGGTTAGGTTCTCCGATCTCTGCGTGGATACCGTTAGAGACGGTCTCTTTTGGTCGTTATGGTTTGACATCGTTATATAGACACATGGATCCTGGCTTTCGGGAAGGTCCCGGGACAAAAATTTTTGTTTTCCGCACCGTGTGCATGTGATGCACACACCGGGATTTTCCCACATAAATAACATACATGAAAAAGAAAAGAAAATAAAAATAACTTATATAATTTTTATTTTTATTATTAATCTTCTCAAAAATTAATAATTATTTAAACAATAGATATTAAAGAATTAAAAATATAATTTAAATTTTATGTAAAAGTTTAATTTTAAAATTTTCAATGTAAAAATAACGCTCTTGTTAAATTAATATTACCAAGCTAATTTTAGTAGCCTTATAGGAGTGGTTAAGCTGGTAGAATAGAGAATCACAAGGCTAAAAGTTCATGTGTTCAATTCCTCCTACTTATCTTTTTTTGATCAAATTTGCTTAATGTAAAATATTCAGTTGATATGATTCGCAAAATATTGAGTCAATTTAAAATTTTACCTAATGTATATTCAAAGAATAGCGACTACAGTTTTCCGTTTCAAAAGAAGAAAAAAAAACCAATTTTAGGTTTATTTTGTTATTAAAAGGATTTGAAATTTGAAATACTTTATTTTCCTATAAATCATTAAAGATAATATTGGGCTAAATTAGAAGAGAAGAGCCCAATTTGAGTTTTCTTTTTTCTTGTTTTTCTTGGTGAAAAAAAAAGCAACAGACGAAGAAGAAGAAGGCTCAAAGCCTAGCTAGTTGCCACCACTTCTCTAGGTTCTTTCATCTCTCACTCACTGCAAAGCTCTGTTCTTTTTTCATGATCTTATTGTTCCAAAGTCGCTTCAAAGGACAAATTCTCCGTTAGTTGGATATTTCCGTTTGTGTACTCAACGTAGAGAGCTTAAATTCATTGGAAGAAGATAGAGTGGAGAGGAAGAACGTTCAGATAGCTACACAAGCATAAAGAGGTATTCTTTTTTCAATAAATATCTAAGCAAAAAGATATACCCTTTTCTGGGTCTTCTCTGGTTAGGGGTTTTAGGAGGGTTTTACATGGAACTAGTACGTTGTGGGATATAATAGGTAAAGGGTATTATTGATAATGCTAAGAGGGTTATTCCCGAATACGCTTTGCTTGGTTTCAGAAGTCGTACCCCCTTTTTTCTCTTGTTTGTGTGCGTGAGTGTGTGGAAGATATGATTTTGTTTGCTTTTGAATGCTTGAGAGTTGCTTTTGGAATGTGTTTTGTGCACCATGAGAAATACTTTTGATGTTTGATTTGCTGCTTGGATTTTCAGGATCATGGTCACAACTAATATCAGGGACATCTTGACTACCTTTAGTCCTTCTTTGGATTACTTCGCAATTAATTCTGGAGATGGTCGAATAAAGGTGATCTGAAAAACTCTTTCGATTCTACTAAAGTTGGGGATGTTAAAACTGACCATGCTTTATATGAGTGAAAAGTTTGCATATTAATATCTTTTGTTAATTCTCATGCCTCTCTTGGAAACAATGTAATGAATCTGCTTTGTTCTTCTCAGGTTTGGGACAGTATAAGTGGTCAACTGCAAACTGAGTTTACGGACATAGCATCTAGTGATGCGGATTTATACACTACTGAAAGAGGACACCTGTCAGTTGATTACACGTGTATGAAATGGTTGTCTCTTGATCGTAAGGTTTGCAATTTCTTTTTGAACTTATTCAAAGTTATTCTGCAATCATTCTTAATAACGTGTCTCAATGCCGCATATCATTGCAGAAGAAAAGGAAACTAGGAAGTTCATTGCTAGTTTTAGGAACTGGCAGTGGGGATCTCTTGGCACTTGATGTGTCTTCTGGTCAATTGAAGTGGTCTCTTAATGATTGCCATCCTGGGTGAGTTACTTGCTGCATACTGTGCTAATTTATCATATTTGAGTGAAAATGATTTTCTTTTTCTCTGAATTCACCAAGTCACTGTTAGTTAAAAATTGACTTGCACTATGGATATTCTTACCCATAAATCTGCTAGGTTGAGTTTGGAGTTCTCTTAGTTTTTGGTTTAGCTTTCCATCTGATTGATCACTTTCTTGGTTGTTCCTACTCCACTCATTCTATTTCTGTGTTTTTCCTTTTTTGTGGAAAACTTAATCTTATGCCTTATTTGTATTAAATTGTATTTTCAATTGTGGTTAAGTGTTCCCTGGTACTATTGTTGAGAAATACTGACAAAAAGAAGGTCAATGGCAGGGACTGAACAGTGATAGCTGAATATTTAATCTGATGCCTTTGCTGGTTTAATCTGTAACTGGAATCTTTTAAGTTGAATTTATGAAACAATTACACATGATTTATGCCCAGAAATGTTATGTCTTGCTAATTTGTGTTGTCAACACCAGTGTTCTTTGAGTATTACAACTTAAGATGTCTTTCAACTTCTAGCCTTCATGGTGAAGTGTCAAGATACGGGCCTTGATACTGCTCTTTTACCATGCCTTTTGGTTTTTTTTTGTGGTTTCCTTCCGTTCTATCAAGAATTTAAAACTTGTTTTCCTTGTTCCTTCTCTTGTCACCCCTTGCTCTCCATTTTCTTCTCTTGATATTCTCAGTCATGGTTGTTTTGATCAGTAACTTCACCCTTTATTAGAAGTTTCTTAACTGCTATGTAGGTAGATGTTTGAGAGGAAGAGTGAAAAGTTTATTGTTTTATTGAAGCTACTATCATTTATTGGATGGCGCTCTGTATCAACTATAAGTGACTTCAATTCTGATTTACTATTAGCTCAGATCGTCTTTGTTGTTAATGTGCAGGGGGGTTAATGCCATTTCATTTTCAACACAGGATTCGTGTATCTACACTGCAGGTGCTGATGGAATGATTTGCATAATTGATCCACTAACAGGAAATATGTCAGGGAAGTTTAGAGCCTCTACAAAAGCTATATCCTCCAACTCTGTTTCTTCAGGTATGTTTGTTGTATACACTTTTAGTGTTCTAGCTTTTTGTTCCGTTTACAACTGTTCTTGACCATTCTATGAATTAGTTTTTCCTGGAAAATTTAGAATTTATTTAGAGGGTGTAAACATATACTGGCTTATGGTGTTGATTTTACCAAACACATTTGAATTAACTAGGGATATATACTAGGGAAATTTATAGTTGATTTTTTTTTTTCATTATGTTTACTTGGGTGGATATCTATGGACATCAGATGGGAAGATGTTAGCTACTGCAGCTGCACAATTGAAGGTTTTCAGTTGTTCTGATCACAAGAAGATACAGAAATTTTCTGGTCATCCTGTGAGTGTTGATTTCTATCTGCTGGTTTTCTTAAATTCCCTTCCCCAACATTGATTATGCATTAGATTGTTTTTGCATATGCTTTTTTAATTTGTAATATCTGTTTTTAGTAAGAAAATTTCTTTCTCATAATCAACAGGGAACCATTCGTTTCATGATTTTTACTGAAGATGGAAACTATATTCTCTCATCTGCTGTTGGTGAAAGATATGTTGCAATATGGAGAATTGATGGAAGCAAAAGGCAATCAGCAAGCTGTGTTCTTGCAATGGAGCACCCTGCTGTGTACCTTGACTGCAAATGTTTTAGATCTGATGGAGTTGACGATGTGGGCCTTTATGTGTTGGCCATTTCAGAAGCTGGTGTTTGTTATACATGGTGCGGACAGAATGTGGAGGAATTACGCAATGCCAAGCCCACAAAAGTTTTAGTGTCTTCTGATGAATCTGTTTCTAAACCCTATAAGGGTCCAGTACCTGCAATATTTGCTGCAAAAATTCAAGGAATTTCTGGATCCGGTGTTGCACAAGTGTTCATTGCCTATGGTTTACTGGTAAAGCCCATGTTCCAGAAAGTGTTGGTGCATTCTGGAACAGACATCAGGCTTAATAGCTCTCATGATGGTATTCTGCTTCCAGTCCCTCAGTCTGTCACTAAACCTAAGAAAGGACTGGGGGCACAAAATGCAGGTAACTACCTGAGATTTGCAGTGGACCTTAGTCCTAAAGCTGCCAGTTACTACGTGATTATTTTGTGTTTTGTTGATGTGACACTGATTGACAAACTTAATAGATTCCCTGTGCACTAGGATCTCTCTGGGGTTCTTCCCTGTATTAATTACCCTTATTTGGTGGTAGTTTTCTGTGTTTTAGTTTTCTGCCTGTTCCCTAATCAATTTGCAAGTAATTCAACAGTTACTGCATTAGACCGTGCAAACGTTGAGGATGCCTTGCTTCCTATTCCAAGAGTTTCTGATATTTATCAGAAAAAGGTGAAACATAAAAAGAAGAGCAATGCAGCAGCTATGGCTGGTCTGATGGAGAATGATGATCAAGCTGAGCTTGTGGAGAAGAAAGGTGAAATTGCGATCTTATAGAAATATATAAAGTACATGTGAGCATAATTAATCCATGTTTTTATTATTTCAGATCATCGATAAACATTAAACTGTTCCACCACATTTTCTGATCCTAGCCAAAACTTGATTTCTTCACTTCTCACTTATAATTGTAGGTGTTCTTTCATTGAAAACTATGAAAAAGTGGAAAAGAGTATATCAATTTATTTGTTGGGGACTCTGCTGATTGCATTTTTTAAATTGAAATATATAGTTCTTTTGTAAGTTTGATTGTCATCCCTGAACGTAGAGAAAGCCATAATTTTAGAGCTTGGAGTCACTTTGAAGATACATTTTTTGATACCTCATGTTTGGAACATTTTCTCCATGCTTCCAGATTGCTAGGACTGACACTGTTGGAATTTGGTAAAAGACTGCTAGATGCCCTGGTAGTTTAGTTGGATAAAGTAGAAGAGGACATGAAATAAAATGGAAATTAAAGTGAGAGCTAAGGAAAGAAAGGAAAGCCAAGAAAGATTATGAACATAATGCATAAGAGTCAAATATATTTTGATAATAGCCAATAAGTGTGTTTTGTTAGAACTTGTGCTTGTGCTTGTCTGCTCCTGTTCTTGACGAGACTAAGATAAGGAAGCACCAAATTTTGTAGCGACATCTTTTGCTTGCCAACTGCCATACAGTATTTAGGTTTTAACTTCTTGAAATGTCTAGAATTATGCTATTCTCTTTCTGCTTGGACTAACGGCTAATGTTGTGGGTATGTTCAGATGAAATGATTGACGTACCATCAATCTGCTTGGAGAAGCAGCTGAGACAATTAAATTTACTTACTCATGAAGATGATAAGACAATTGACTCTGCAATGCATATGGGTATTGATCTTCAAGCTGATATCCCGCAAAAGAAGGTCTGTTCTTTGCTTAAGTGAACCTGTTCTGTTTTGAAATTATTTTGGTTATTGTCACTATGTCAATGGGATTTCTACTAGGTGTTGTTGTTGTTGTTGTTGTTTTGGGTTATTGTCATTATGAATACCACAAGGGTCATTATTTCTCCTCTTCACTCATTTTATTGGGTTTTATTGGTTGTTTTCTACCAGATGAGGGCAGCTGTATTGTCTATGGGGCCAAGCAATGCTATCAAGTTACTGGAAACCTTGATGATCGTATGGCAGTCTAGGTTTGTTTATGTTATTCTCTAAGATCAAATTTAATATTTGAGATTCTTCAGCATAGGAGTCTGCCATTTACAAAACTATTTTGGCCTTTCCCTTTCTGCTTTAATTTGCTATTCCGAGTGTTTGCTTTGACTTGGGCATCTCTTTCACAAAGTTCTGCAAATCTTCTTGTAACATCGTACTAAAACACTGTTACTGCTGTTAACTAAGATTCTTTGTCTACATCAGAACACATAAGGGAAAGTTAGTTCTACCATGGATCTACTGTATATTGGTCAATTATGGCCATCATATGGCAGCTCAAGATGAAGCCCAGATTCTTGATTCCTTATTGAAGGTAGAAATTGACTATAAGAAAGTTTTTTTTTTGGTTGCTCTTTCTGTGCTAGTATCTTACCTCACCTCAATTGGAAATAAATGCTTTCTTATTTTACAATGTCGCTTTTTCTAGATCACCAAATCCAGGGAGGTGGCTACTCAACCTTTATTTCAACTATCTGGTCAATTGCAGCTTGTAAAAGCACAAGTTAGTTCCCATCATTGCTCTGATTCATTGTTTCATGTTGTTTTAATGGTATTTGATTAACTTTTTTAATCCTTTTGACAGATTGACAAAGCTGCTATGAGAAAAACTGATATGTCATCACCTAGTCACCAGATGGATGATAACGAGGATGATGATGAAGACATTGAGGAGTGTCGTTATGGGGAAGAAGACGATGAATCTGAGTTAAGTAGTGATATTGACAGCTAGGGTAGTGAATTGATAGTACTGTTTTGAGTTCCCTCTCAATTTTGCATTTAGCGTTTTTGGTATTTAAGCCATTTTCTTTGAATGGTTATTACTTCATTCTGTTTAAATCCAAGTAATGAACTCCAACTTAAACAATGAATCAGTATTTCTGATCTTTGATTTCTATTGATTGGTGGAAGCTTCGACTCAATGGCATCTCTTTTTCAGACAATACTATTTGACTGCTAGTTTACATGCACCTATGCACATTATCCTGATCATGTCCTAATAATACCAACCTTCGTTTTATTTGCATTTTTGCTCTGTAAATCTGTAATGTTAAGTCATATGAAATGGGTATTGCTTGCCAATTGTAGTGATTGGACACGGCAACATTTTGTAGTTGGCAAATTTCTGTATCTTTTGGGTAACTTGACAACTGAAAACCTTGAGCTTTACTTCTGCAGTAGTTAGCATCTTCCCATCTGATGTGTAGCTGCTATCAGAAAACTTTTTGATGCAAAAGAACTTAAAGTCTATAAGAGAAATAAAAGAGGAAAGATTAATCAGTCAAAAGCTTTAATTTGGTGGGATGAAGATTGGGAATTGAATTGAAATTGAAGATAAAGGCTGAAATTCATATTGCATTAGCATTCCTTATTAGATAGGAAGTGGTAGTATTATGTTATTCTATTTTAGATATGTTATCCTAGATGAATAGGACTTATAGAATTTCTATTGTATTAGGATTTAAATTAGAAATCCTTTTCCTATTAGAATAAGAATTCTAAGAACGCTATATATATGTACTTGGTCTTTCATTGATAAGAAGCAATCTGGAATTTTTCTACAAACTTGAGTTTTCTATTAAAAGGTGTGATGCTTTCTCCTAAGAGTGATTCCTAGTTTCCTACTATCCGTTCTTTGTGTTTTTCACCAAATTCCGACAATCCTAACCTAAATTCCAGCCCTCTCATACCTATTGATGCAAAGGTCATCTTGAGATTCAAACTTTCACCGAAGTTGATCACCAACACCCTTTACACGACAGTCTTACATAGGTCCGCTTAAGCAAGATTTCAGCCTTCAACGACCCTCGAAGTGTTTACCTCATACACTCAAAGAAACAAAGCTACGAAAGCAATAAAAAACCAAAGGCAACAAGGAAACACGAGAAATACGGTAAAACCAATCCTTATATACTTTCCCTCAAAAGAATACAAGGAATGCCCTCTTTGATTGAATGAGAAGAGCAAAGCTTGAATGAGTTGTATATAGGCAATCTAACTTGGAAGCCAAGTTACATTCAGAATCTCACTCAAACTGAACTGTCTAAGATCGTGCTAAGATTAGGTCTATCCATTACATCACGTGGATCAATTAGATGATACCCCCATCTAAATAGGACTCTAATTGATAAGATAGAATTTACAAGATAACAGAAAGATAGAGTCTACATTCAAATAGGAAACTAGCATCTTTATCCTTAAAGATTTCTACTATCTTCAGATGTTGAGTTCCACTGCAATTTTAACTCCCAATTGTCGCCACATCATCCAATATTTCACCACGATCTCTATCCGATAATGATGCGGTGTGATCTTGCCAAAGCCCACATAACACACTAGCTTGATCCAATGCTTCCCACAACAAGTCCGTTAGTCGTGATCTATTCATCCGAGCATGAGCCAAGTCCTTAGTCCATCAAGTCTTTAGCCTCGGTCGAGTCAATCTGCACAAGGTCCGAGACTATCAAAATTCGCACCAAGTTCGATCTCACTCGCCCATGTTTGCCTTAGTGTTTTCACATGCCTCCCTCATGCGTGAATTAAGCTAATTTTCCTCTTAAGGCGCATCGTGAAAGTTGCTAAGAAATACTCCGAAGTTTAAGGGTCTAACAACTATATTCCAACCATCTTAAAACTTAAAATTCCAGCAATCAAACCTTAAATTTCCAGCTTTACGAAATCTGAAAATTCTGCATTCCTACCCAAAATTCAACCTTGAAACCTAGTATTCCAGCAGCCTAATACCATCCACACTTCCTAATTTTGTGCTTTTAACTACTAGTTCATAATTCTTCTATTTGTCCTACATCACCTTTGTCCTAACACTAATAGTTGTTTATAAAGTTATCAAAAGAATCCCTACCTCTAGCACTTTTTGGAAGTCTATAGTTGGAAATCCTACCATTTTATGTTCACTTTGAGAATTTAAGTATACAGTTTAAATAGGACTGATCTAAGTGATTTGTTTGACCATTGTCTTGGTAATTCTTTTATGAAAATCTATAATATTACTTGTCCTTTTTGAGTTCACCTATGAATTATTCTAAATTATATTTGCTTTATTGCAAGTGGCTTCATCTTTAGTTAGGCTACTAGCAAAGTTGGTTTTGACAGAGAACCAACAGAAAATTGATAATAAATTAAGTCCTATTTGTTAACATGGCAAAACACAATTTTAAATGCAACCATTTGTAGCACACCTTAGTTCTTTATAGGATTCTTCAAAGGAAGTCTAGAGGAGCAGTGCCTTGGAAACGGAATGCAGGGAATTGATTCTTCCTGCCCATACAAGTTTAGAATCTAGTTCTATTGTGGATCAACGTTTTCACATGCTTGTTAGGAAATATTGCAGCCATCAGAATTCTGTTATTCTTCTGTTTGACAATTAATTGATTTCTGTATTTCCTCGACACGAAACAACGATCCCTCCTCTCATCATGTTCTCCCTCCCTGACCCTTTTTACACTATCCTGCATGCATTCGGATTTTCATCACTGAACATAGATGTGATGTTTCCATTTTGATTATGCTCTTGATACTCATCATTGTAATGATCCATCCTGCTGCTATAAAAAGTTGGTCGTGGCGGTGGCGACTGTATGTACTCGTAACTAGTAACATATGGAGATGGCCGATATGTGTTGTAGCTTTGTGTGACGTGGATTGGCTGTATTGGCTCTGGTGAAAATCTTGGTCCATTACCGCCATATCTATTCCAGTGACCTGTGTTATTATCTCCATAGCCATATCTATGGTTGTCATAATCTGTTGCCGGAGGCTGTTGGTATTTGATGTGAACTCCTTGATCTTTGGGTCCATGTCTATAGTTGTCATAATCTGGTGCTGGAGGGTTGTGGTATATGGTATGAACTTCTCCTTCATCTCTGGGTACAGAGGCTTGTGGATTAGGTTGGCTTGCATTCGTATCTTGCGTAGGAGGTGTTGGTGATGGTTTCTCTTCCGATGGTGGATCTTTTGGCGGTGCTGCTGGTGGTTCAGCGGCTGGTGCTTCTGCTGGAGGAGGGTTAGCAGTATCAGAGGCTGATGGTGGCGAAGAATCACCTTCAGGTTGTTGTTGACATTGTTCCGATGGCTGAGCAGCAGGAGGCTCTGTTGATTCTGAGTGAGAACAGATAATGGCCATCTTCCTAGTTTTCCTAATGGCTCTGACAATTTTCTCTGGATCTGCCCATCCGGTTATTGTCAACTTTTGTTGGGGAAGATCAACATATATATGAGATATACCTGAGCAACTTGCAACATTAATCTACATCAGAAATGGTGAATCCCCGGATGATGATGATAATTCTTGAAGAACAACACTAACAAGAATTTGTCAGACATATTACCATCTTACCATCAACGCCATGCAGTGCCTTCTTGATCTTCTGCACACACCCGTTGCAGTCCATCCGGACTTGTATCTCGGTGACTCGAGCTTTCTGCACTTTGAGAATGAAAGCCACTCATGAATGGTTATAGAAACAAACTCAACTCTGATGCTAAAACTAAGTCATGCCATGTTAAGGTTCATTTCTGCAGAAAGTATGTATTTATATATCTGGTCTCACCAGGTATTGGAATGCAAAGAACATACCTCTAATTCTTGAGCCATTAGGGAACGGAGAGAGGAAGAGACAGAGAATGAAGGAACAATTAATATGAGAGATGAAAGGGATGTTTGGTGGCAAGAGTACAATTGAAGAATCAATGTACAGGTAAGGTGACATTTGTTTTGTGCATGGAGGAAGAATATATGAAAGGCAAAAGCAAAAGGAATCTTCTTTCCCTTGTGATAAGACACAGAAAGAGGAAGATTCTTGCTGGAGTAATTGTCAAATCTTAAGGTAAAAAGAGAGGGAGAGAGACTCTAGTAACTTAACAAGAATTTTTTGGATAAGTTCTTATCTAGGTCCAATCAAACTTGTAATTTGGGAGACCTTAGCTTGATTGTCATTTTTAATTAGTTAAAGAGAATTTTTTATTGGTGAGTATATCATGTTTGAGGTCTAAGTTATACCAAAAAAAAACGATTGGTTAGTTTAGATTTCTAAATCGCAGACTTTGAGAATTGTCGCCCTTAAGGAGAATAAGAGCTTGTGTATCGGCTAGTATATTTAAAATCTATGCTACAATTAATCTTTGTTTATTGTTGGCCGCGTACGGAAATTTGTTCTATAACTCTATTGATTGGTATATAAGCCAAAAACTTACGATGAAACTCTTTTGAAACTTATCGGTGAAATATTTCACGAATCTGAGAAGGGTCTTTTTCGATTCATGTAGTATAACGACGTTACGTACCATGAGTTTTTGTTATCTCTATGTGCCCTCTTACCAAGGGTTACCTCTCATGCTCATTTTTATAAATTAATACTCTACAAATTTGTAATTACTATTATATAATAGTTTTTTATAATTCTGTAAGTTAAATAATTTTAAGTAATAATAAGACAACAATTGTGTGCAAGGTCATCTCACACATGTCATTAATTAATAATTTGTAATAAAATGCAATATTTTCTTAAAATTTATTGTGAACTTTCCCTCCCGACCCATCCTTTACAAGTTAGTGAAAAGCTTTTAATGGGAACGGACCCTTTAGGAGGAGGGGCCATGTAGAGATATTCCCTATTTGATTATTATAGTTTTTAGTTAATTATATTCTTTACATATAAATAATATTAGTGGATGATTGTCGTTTAGCTTTGCTTTCATAAAGTTATAGTCAGCTTTACTTAATAATTGAACATTTTAAAGTAAAGTTGGTTGTTTCAAAAGGGCTCTTTTAAACCACAAATTTAAAGAAATATGTTGTTATTGAAGGAAAATATGCATGATTAATTTCATAATTAATCAATACAATTGATTAACTCTAAAATTGTAACATGCTAGATTCAATAATTGTATAGACAAATATCTGAAAATTGAGGAACAATTGAATCTATTGTTGTTTTCTGTTAAACGAAGTAATAAAGACGCAACAAAGGATTGACTACTGCTATTCCGAGCTCTGATTAAAAACTCATTCAGTTCTCAATAGGCGATTGTATTTAAGGTTGGCTAACAGTAGGACCTCCTGTGCATTATAATACAGGGGTCAAGCCTACCTATTATAGCAAGCCCATAAATATAGGCCCAATGATACGTTAAAGAGATAATTACCAAGCCTAATTATCTTGACATCAAATTAAATCAAATTAATCTGGGTTTGTACAAAATTATGTATATTATGCTAGTCTACAAAATTAATAATAAAATTTTAGCAGTTATTGGGTGAAATTGACTTTTAATTTCGTTCGTATATGCGAAAAAAATAAAATTATTTATTAGTCAAAAAGTTAAACATTTTCAACATTAGCGTAAGCCTAAGTTTAGTGTGAATGTGTTCAAATTTTTTACTTTAGAATATTTTGGAACGTATTCGTGTCTGAAATCAAAATTTTATTAAGTTCGAGATCGTTTGGTTTTACTTCTATTTTTCTGTTACAGTTTTCAGTTTTTATTTTTAGTTTTTTGTTTTGTTTTTCTTTCAAATAAAAACAAAAAACTGTTTAGTTATTAATGTTAATGCAGTTGCATTTTTATCACTAATAATAATTATATTTTAGATAAAACTTAAAGATAAATTATTTTTAATTAAATAAATTTATTTATTCTCTTATATAATATTTATTAACAAAGTATTAATAAAATTGATTTATTTTAATAAGATAAATAATTTAAATTTTAAAAATTTATTTATAAACTAATATTTATTTGAAATATATTTTAATTATTAAATCAAATTTTATTTGAATATTTATATATTTCAAATTTAATTATAAAAATAATATATAATAAAATAATTCATAATTTTTTGAATAATTAATTTTAATTTATTAAATATATAAATATAATGTTGAATTAACTATTCATAATTTTTATTAAAAATTAAGTAATTAAATAATATATATTTAAATGATAGTAAATGATATTATGAAAAAACAAAAATAGGGAAAAATTACTTTTTATAATTTTTATAATTTTAAAAAATCGGAAAAAAACTAAATCTATAAACAGAAACTTTAAACAAACAATATTTTTTTCCAAATTTAAAATAAAAAATAAAAAATCCCCTAAGTTCACATTTTGATTTTTTAAAAAAAAAGAACATAACGAATGATAAGTTGGATCTATCCACTAACGAACCAACAAGCATAAGCTTATGTTATAACTACAAAACTTAACAAGTTGGAGTTTTCGACTAGACGATACGGATTTAACCGCCGAAGCAACTGATTTCCCCCAATAGGTGAACTGTTCCGGCATCGACGACGGCGAAGCGTCTGATTATTGGCGACCACGACCCACTCAAACTGGTACTTTGTATCACTGCAACTGATTAAGGCGGTGGCAAGCGACGCCATATTGTCAACTGCCACTTACTATCCGAGTCAAGCTAGCTATTATATTTGTCTGATTCCGATCAAGATAGGAGTTTGAGGTTGACTTCTGTTTGTTATTGATCTATTTTTAGCTTTTCACTATCTTGGCTGCTAGATAAAAATTGGGTTTTCTTTAAGGTTGTGGGATTTAACAAGGGTTTTGTTTCATCTGTATCTGTATGTCTTCGCAGTTGGAATCCAGAGGAAATTGACAATGGCCAAGAACTCAAGACCCAAACCTACCAAATTATCTGTTTACCTCTACATTCCCAACATCATTGGTGGGTCTTTAAAACTTCTCACCTCTATTTTTCTTATGCATAAGGAAAGAAAGAAAATGAAAGAGGGCTGGCATTGTATGAATATGTTTGCTATATTTAGAAGATTCGTTGGTTGGTGGAGTTTGGAGTATTAATTATGATGGTCTTGTTGGTTCAGGGTACGTACGAGTTCTCTTGAATTGCTATGCATTTGCCATAAGTTATTCCAACAAATGGCTTTTTGGCATTCTGTATCTTGTTAGGTGAGATTGATTATTATTTTTCACTTTCCTTTAGTTTTAATCTTTCCATTTTTAATATCTGTAGGCTTTTGGCTTGTTATTTGTTTTAACTGCTGTTTCAGCTTTGTTTGTGATGGCATTGATGGATGGTGTGCTCGCAAATTTGATCAAGGTCTCGTGTTCTCTCTAGCTTTTGTGTTGCATATTACTCAATGGTGAATCATAAGTTTTAAGAAAGTATAATAGGTATTTGGTTTTCATGGAAATGTGAAATCTTAAGTGAATCCATGTCTTTTTTCTTGGAAAACAAGTCTTCATTATCTTATATTCCAGTTGAATGTAATGTTTATGGATATACTGAACTCTTTAAAGAGGGTGGCCATCTAATTTGAGGCTTTCTCAACTTGGAGCATTGGAAAAGATATGTGAATTGTAACTTGTCTTGTCTTAAGGATTGCATACATTTAAGTTAAAGCCTTCTTTATTGTATAAACTAGAAAGTATCATACTGTTGTTTGCTTCAAACTTCTATTTAGTCTAATACATTTATGTATTGGTAAGGTTAAATGTCTCATGTAACTTTCTGCTTTCTCAGTTTCAACGTTTGGAGCTGTTCTAGATATGGTCACAGACAGGTCATTTTTCCTCTTAGAAACAGCTTCGTTGCCAATTTGACGCTTTCTGTTCTTTTTTGATACTTTTTGGATTTTGAGCTATCCAAAATTTTCCTGTCTAATTTAAATAGTATGTCCTCGGTTCAGGGTTAGCACTGCTTGTCTACTAGTAATCCTTTCCCAAGTATACCGGTATTTAACTTGTACCCCTTACATTTTACTTGATAGTTTGCATACATATTGATCTTTTAGGGCAATTTCAATGCAGGCCTGGCTTGATATTTTTGTCATTGCTTGCCTTAGACATTGCTAGTCACTGGCTGCAGATGTATAGGTAATATCACTTCTTTACATGGACTAACTTCATTTTATTTGTAAGACCAAGATTATGATCTAATATTTCCTTTTGCAGTACCTTCTTGGTAGGTAAATCTAGCCACAAAGATGTAAAAGACAGCAGTAATTGGCTTTTTAAAGCTTATTATGGAAACCGGATGTTTATGGCATATTGTTGTGCTGCATGTGAGGTAAACATAACTCAGATGCTTATATTTCTGACGAGATGATTCTATGAGATTGCTGTTGCTTTCATGATCATGCTGTGTCAATTCTGCAGGTTCTTTATATAACTCTGTTTCTTCTTGCCGAACATCAAACTGAAAATTTGATGGATGTAAGTGTCAATAATGTAATTACGTTTATGTTTCTCCAACAGGAAGCGAGATCTTCTTGTTGATCGTAGTTTCTCTGGTTTTTCCTTTCAGGTCTTAATCAATTCTAAGGAAAAGGGTCTGCTTATTTCTCTATTAGTTGTCTTGAGTTTGTTTGGATGGGCAATCAAGCAAACTGTAAATGTTATACAGGTAAGCATCTGATAACCTTACCAGTTCGGGATAGAAAAACTCATCAATCAATTGACTTTGCTTTCTACACAAAAAAGATGAAATGTGATCGTTGTGTATGTAAAATCATCACTTTCAGAGGCATATTAACAGGATCATTTTTTCCCACACTGACAACTATTAAGTACAATAATCTGGAATTATAGCTTTATAGATTTACTATTTATCTTAGAAATGTAAAAACCATCTAGTTTGAGGTAGGAGCACAACTCTAACACCACGGGAATTCTAACCCACTTTACTCTTAATTCATAGCCACAATATCATTGAAGCTAAGAAATAGGAAGGTTTTCTCCTATTACATGAATCCAATTTTCATTTCATCCGGAAAAGTCATCTTTTTCACAATAATGCCTTTGTCGTTTGATCCAATAATGTTCTTTGGATAGAAACAGATTTGATAAATATGGATAGCTCTCTGACAAGAGTATTAGAAGAAAGGAAGAATACGTTAGATAATGAACAGTTCTTCAGTACAACACAACAGAAGCAAAACCATTTTCCTGTGCATAATTAAGTGTTATTCTGATACCTTGAAGTATGAATTATGTAATTTAATGCTATCTGCAGATGAAGACAGCAGCTGATATTTGTGTGCTGTATGACGGCAACAGGAAAGGGAATTGAGTTCATATAAATCCTCTTTGTACAATTCTGCAGGCTTTTGTCTTACTGTTGTGAGACCCTAATTTGTCTTGGACCTTCTGTTTCCTTTGGGTCTACATAACAGATTTCAATAGATTGCAAATGTTCATATACTTTGCTGACTGATTATCTTTTTTCCTCTATGAGGACCTGATAGGACTCGGAGTTGTTCTTTTTCACATTTGAGCTTAGCTTGTGCTGGAGACATCGGACATTAATCATACTGTAATTTAGAGGCCGTTGGATCCGATATGAAGTTAATGAACTCTCAACCAATGACTCATTTGGACTAATTAATATTTTTATAAATTAATGTAATCCATGTTGCTATTTTCCTTTATAACGACAAGAACTCTCTTTTTTTAGTTTCTAAAAAAACATTTTTTTAATAGATTTTTTTAGGTTAATTAATGAGTCTATTTTTTTAGCCTATTTATCCTTATGTTTTACACATAATTTCTGCAATACTCACAAACTCATCTTCACGTTTATTTTGAGATTTATATAATACTATTTGACTTTTTTATATGTTTTAATATTTATTTTTGATGTTAGTTTTACTTATGTTATAATTTACATAAAAAAATTTGATTAGATATTTTCATTTATGTTTCATATGGTTTAAAACTATATAATAATTAATACATTGCGTTACGTATATTGTTTAATATACTTTGAATAATTTTTATTTACATAAATAATTTTTATTGTAAAATAAAATATAGTTAAAATTAATAAAAATAGTTTTAACTTTTATATTATTAAACAATCTATTGTATAAAATTCTTTTAAAAGTTATTTTTAATTGAAAATCAAATAACCAAATGACTCTTTTTTAAGATCTAATAAAAGCTAGTCACTAAAAAATAGATGATTTGTTAGCCACGTAGTTAGGCACGTCAACTTCAACAAATCTCTTAATAAATGGGAGCAAAAACGCATGCGTATTTATTTAATTAATTTAGCATCCCAAAATTAATATTTACATATATTATAGCCACACCATTCACGTGTTAAAAGAACTCAATAGTCAAAAGTTCGCTCCTGATATGTCCAATGATCTTAGAATATGTACTTTTGCATATTTATGAAATCAAAATTTTAAAATTAGAATTATTTTATTCTTCACTAACATAAGTACATAACACGTTATTTATTTTTTAATTACGTGATTTATCTAATTTTTATGAACGACAAACTAGAATAGCGTGACTGACGCTATATGGTGACGTGTCGTCTTTTGACATCATCAATACTTCAATAGCTCATGTGATTCGAAATCTAAACAATGTATTTTAAGAATTAAATATACACGACCGACCCATACCCTTCTCGATAATTGTTAAATTACTCACAATAATATTCCTTTATTTAATAATAACAGAAAAAATATATATTTTAGCATGTGATCAAAACTCCAATGCAGGGAACGTACGAAGAAAGTCCAACCTGTTCTTCCTCTGTAGATATAAACCAGACCTCTTACACAGTTACTTCAACATTCCTAGGCTGTAATAACTAACACTACCTTGTTTAGACATTCATGATGTATGACAAAAGCTCCTTGGAGTCCGACTTGGTAATCCTAGAATCAATGACCCGCCATCTGCTCGGAGAAACCGACACTTTTTCTACGGTTTCAGACAATGGTGGGGCATTATACTGTGGGAGTTCAAGCTTTGGTAACCTTTTTTTGACAGAGAACTGGGGGGACTTGCCGTTAAGACCTGACGACTCTGAGGACATGATCGTGTACGGTGCTCTCAGCGAGGCGGTCAACGTAGGTTGGACTCCGGCGAAGCAATCTGACTCACTGGGAGTAGTTGTAAAAGAAGAGCGACGGACGATAACTACTCCGTCGGTGGTGCCCAGTGTTGTTCCGACTAGAAACGTTAGAGGATTGCAATACAGGGGTGTGAGGAGGAGGCCATGGGGGAAGTTTGCGGCGGAGATAAGAGACCCGAAACGGAACGGAGCGAGGTTGTGGCTTGGAACTTACGAGACAGCTGAGGATGCTGCGGTTGCTTTCGATAGAGCAGCGTTTAAAATGCGAGGGTCCAAAGCTAAACTCAACTTCCCTCACTTGATTGGGTCTGATGATGTTGAACCTGTTCGGGTGACGAACCATAAGCGGGGTTCTCCGGAAACGGCGTCGAAGTCGAAGCGGAGCAAGAGTGGAGGAGGTTGTCAGGTAGGTGAAGTAAGTGAAGTAGGTGGTGGTATTGGTAATGCAGGTTTGGATATGGGTTTCGAGATAAACCCGTGGCCTTGGGTGCTTGATGATCAGTTTTCGTTGTGTGAATAGAGAGCGAGTGGGAGCTTGTTCTTGTGTGGGGTTCCATGTCCGCTGTTGTGTGCTTTTGCTCCTACTTCATAGCTTTCTTTTTCTTTTTCAGGGGAATAAGTCTTAGAGCTGATACGATTTATTCAGAGTCAGTGTATCTAAGTAGCACATAAAATAAAGATTTCCCATTTACACTGTCCATTTGGCAAGAAATTCAATCATCGAATCATAGAATTTGAAACAAGAACAGCCCTCAAATTTTCAATTTGAGTTGACATGTAGCGGAATGTTTTCACAAACTCAATTCAAAGGATTGTGGAAACCTCTTTCACAATAGGACAATCTAATAGTCGGTAAGAAGAAAGAAACGAATAAATAATATCAAATTTGTTTAAAATAATTTAAGAATGTGTTAAAAATAATATTTAAATTATAAAAGGTATATTTAAAGAACATTAAAAAAATTAGAATAAAATTAGAGTCATTCTTATTTATTAGAGAGAGAAGCTCTCGAAGGTTCTAATCAGACAGAAATTAAATGACTTAGTTTAAGACATACCCACGTGAGATATACTTCAAAAGAGTAAGTCAGAAGTATCTAAATACAATACACGGTCGTTTTCAACTTAAGTCTGAAGCCTCAACTCAAAGCACTATCGTATTACATACATAGAAGACAAAACGTAGCTTCAAACAATATAATACTTAGACAGAAGTAGGAGAATACGTAACTCACGTAGGAGGCACATGATCCTTGTCTGATTCATTCAAACTCCTCTAAAAGCTGCTCCATTCAACACCTATAAAGAGAAACAGATCACAAGCATAAGAGATATAACAAAAACTGAGAGACTTCATTATTCTCATATTCATTGTATTCAACATCTGTGAGTGTAAGAATTAAAAGTGAAAAAGTTTGAGAGTATGCTATAATACTTACCAGTGAGTATTAGGAGAATTAGAGACTCTTGTAAGTGTTTCTAAAAAATACTCAAACTCTATAAACTGTACTCTTCTTCTTCATACCAGTTGAAAACACATCTTTGAAAACCTTGGATGTAGATAGCATTGAAGATATCAAACTAAGTAAAAATCTTTGAGTTCTTTACTTTTCTGAATTTCATATTATCTGCAAAATTAATTCTTTATCAGTCTTTGCTAAAAAGAATAGCAGTGCATCACATCTATCCTAACAGAAGTGGTATTAGAGCATTCGAAAACCTCCTGGGGCGCATTTCTTGACTACTAGAAGCATAAAGATCATCAAGAAAATTTTATAAGAAAAAGTCTTTTATTTCCTTAAACTACAGTCACAACGGTAGGAAAAGAAATGGATGTATTACTAGAAAAGAAGACTTTACCATCTGGAAACTCCAAATACAAGCTCTTCTTAAGTCTTATGATTGCTATGGGGCTATTGAAGATCAGTATGATCTTGAGACTGATTCAATAAAGAGACTTAAAATACAAAGACTTGCACATTGCTAGTTAATGCCTCACTTATCACCAACAGTGATAAGAAAAGTGCAGAATTGTAACACTGAGCAGAAGCCATGGATCAAATTTGATGAAATTTATGCAAAGAGGTGTCTTCCTAACAAGATGACACTTCTCCATAATCTTGCTAACCACAAGATGAATACCTATGTCTCTTTAGATAACAACTTAGACTATTTCTTTAAGTTAGCTCAAGACTTAGAAGCTACAGATGAAAAGATATCTGAGGAGCATCAAGCTATAGTAATTATAAATGCTTTACCTTCTGAATTCAATGCATTCAAGAAGGTAATTAGGCAAGCTAGTGGAGAATCCCTCACTGTCAAGAGGTGTTAAACTCACTTATGGAAGAAATAGTGGATGTTAATCTATTTAAGAAAGAGACAGAAGTAATGTTTGTAGAAAATAGCCATGACTAAAAGTCTTATATGAAAAATAGCAAAAAAGGAAAGTGGCAGAAGGGAAGTGGAAAGGATAATCACACCAAGGAAGGTGATGAAAAGAAGAAAAAGGGAAAAGGAAAGAAGTGCTTTTACTGTGATAAGGAGGGACATTTTGTAAGGGAC
>JANSVB020000475.1:742440-775270 GCA_025504935.2 Erythroxylum haughtii
TAGGTTCTCCGATCTCTGCGTGGATACCGTTAGAGACGGTCTCTTTTGGTCGTTATGGTTTGACATTGTTATATAGACACATGGATCCTGGCTTTCGGGAAGATCCCAAAATAAAAACTTTTTGTTTTCCGCACCGTGTGCATGTGATGCACACACCGGGATTTTCCTACAACTGCTTCCTCTCTAACTAATATAGATAGGAAAAATCTTCCTCTACAGTACCTAGGTCTCCCTATTTCCACCAAGAGACTATCCTTCAATGACTGTCTTCCCCTTATTGAAAAGATTCAAAGGTGACTGGGCAAAGGGACAAACAAAATTTTGTCTTTTGGTGGAAAGGGTCAGCTGATTAAATACGTTTTATGTTCACTACATCTTTACTGGAGTACTCACTTTCCTTTGTAAAAAAAGCTAGTAAAAACTGTGGAGAAGATGATGAGAGATTTTTTTTATGAGGAAAAGCAAATGGAGGTTCAGGGATTCCTAAGGTTAAATGGGTTGATCTTTGTAAACCAAAGGAGAAGGGTAGGCTAGGGGTCATCTCGGTAAAAGTTTCTAATAATGTTTTTTTGATTAAAAGGCTGTGGAGAATGATCCAAGACAAGCATTCATTATGGATGAAGTGGCTCCATAGCTACTTTCTGAAAAGGAACAATATATGGTCTCTTCCTATTAGGCCATCTCACTCTTGGTTCCTTAATCAGATCTTAAGAAAAAACGAAGAAGTAGTAGATGATGTCTTCTGTAAAGTTGGCAATAGCCAAACTGCTTTCCCATGGCACGATAATTGGACCGGCTATGGTCCCCTATAATCAAATACTATTGTTGTCTCTGCTTTTTCATATCATAACCACAAAGCTAAGGTGGCTAGCCTTATAAATCATAATGAATGGATACAATTTCTCGATACAATCAGACATTTGAAACCTACATACCTTCCTGACCCTAACTTATAGGATTGTTTTCTATGGAAAGAATTCTCTGCTGAAATATTTTCTAGCAAAATCTATAGGAAATGGCTCTATCACTCTGATCAAGACGACCCATGATCTAAAGTTATTTGGTGTAATACTCTCAGGCCAAGTTCTGTTTTTCTACTGTGGTTGATGGTAAGGAATAAGGTAGCAACATCAAATAGACTATAATTCATCTAGAATTTGGACCAAAATTGTTGTCTGTGGAGAAGAGATATTAAAACTAAGACCCACCTATTCTTGCTATGCCGTTTTTCTAGTTTAATCTGGAGCAGAATTAGTAATAGCCTCTCTTAGCATGGGATAACTAATTCCCTCATCTAAGACTCTAGCAAAAGGGCAAATCTCCTCTCCACTATGGAAGAGGAAGGTTCCATCTCTCGCCATATCTACCAAAGAGATATGGGAAGAAATGAATCAGAGAAAGTTTCAAAACAAGGAACGTTCAATTGTTTTAGTGTTACAAATTGTCATACAAAAAGAGAGAGGGCAATATACATGATGAAAAATGGAGCAAAATCGATAGACAAGAATTGTAAGTAAGAACTTACCTGAGGAAGTCAAATTTTGCAAGTCTTAGGGAGATTCAGTCGTGTCTTCACGGGGCATGATCTCCACCTTCAGCAACTATAGGGGAGATTAGGTAAGAAAATCATCATTGGAAGAAGTTTAGACACGATAACAATGAAGTAATTACTGAATGGTCGTGATTTGTATCGCGAATTAACAAAAGCTCCAACCTTAATTTGGAACATTTCAGGAAGCTCAGAAGACAATGGTAGTCTCGATTTCTAATTTGGGATGGCCAGTAACATATGTCGTTCTTATACTTTAATTAGTCACTATGCTCAAACGACATCTTTTTTTACTTGCTTCATGTAGTATTGTATTAACTAGTGGAGATTATCCACTAGTAGTTAATTTTTAATTTCTAAAAAGAACAAACTTTCTAGAGACTTCTCGTCACACATGTGATTTCTCACACGCTGTACTTAGCTATAAAAGATAATCTGACTCCAAGAAGTAAGAACATACGTGCATATAATCGTTTAGACGACAAGTGACACAATACAACGACACAGCCACAACACAAAAGACGACTTTTTATTATATATTTTCACGAAAACAGAGGTACATTTATCTGGGTTCGGTTCTGTTTTTTCAACTCTTGTTCTGTTCTGCTTCATTTTGGTGTATGCATACTTGATTTGATCGTTTAATCTCGTAAAATAGCTAAAACCCCTTTTGTATCCATTGACTCTGAAGCACTTAAAACCTTGCTTTCGCTCTGTAGCCATCTGTGGTGCACTTGGTTGTACAATGCCAAGATCCGAAGGGGACCCGATGACCCGAAACCGTGGAGAGAATCGGTTCTATGTGTCTCCGGCGATGCGAAAGCAAAAGGAACAACAGCAGAAACAAAAGCAGCAGCAAAAAACGGTGGTGGGCTTGAAGAATTCTGGGTCGGAGATGGTGAAGAAGTCTGATCAATGCGGGTCAAACTCGTCGCTGTCCTCCAGTTGTTCTGTTTCGGGGCGGACTGCCGGTGAGGATAGCTTGACTAATTTGGATCGGTTCTTGGAGTACACTGCCCCGATTGTTCCTGCCCAGTTTTTGCCTAAGGTAGTGATTGATTGTAGATTATGGATGAGAAATAGGGTTTTGTTAAAGTTTGAATCTTCGATTGTTTCATCGTTGGTTTGCTGTACTTTACGATGGAAGTTTGAATCTTGGGTGGTTTTCTTATATGGGTTTCGGAATTGTCGGTTAAAGATGGAATTAATGTGTCAATATGAGAAATTAGGGTTTTGGAACTTGAATTTCTTGAACAAATGTTATTGTGTGGGGTTTCATCTGAAATGGTTGCAGTTGTCTGTTTCTAACAATGAATGAGGTCTAATACGGTTGCATTTATGGGTTTGTAGACCAGTGTAAGGGGATGGAGAACTCATGAACCAGAGTGTCACCCATATTTCATGCTTGAGGATCTCTGGGAATCGTTTAGGGAGTGGAGTGCATATGGAGCTGGAGTTCCCCATTTATTGGATGATGGTGAAATTGTTATGCAGTACTATTGTCCCTCCTTGTCTGGCATTCAGTTATACGTGGACCCATCCAGACCATTTCTGCGGTTAAGGTAAGTTGTTGACATCTTCTGATATTTATCTGCAATTAATTGTTACTTATATTTCTAAATCTTCTAATAATTATGAATGATCACAATTACTTAAATTGTTGTGCTCTGAAGAGAAGCATATGCTGTATTTGAACTTTATCTGTTCTGGTTCCACGTTTTTATCATTTCTTAATATCCATAGTTCTATGTTTCCTGTCCTGGAGCCACGTATTTATCATGTCGTGAGGTGGATAACTTCTGTTTTGAGGCTTGGACGTATCAATTTAGCTAGGGATTTATTGTAATTCATAAAGATCTCCGAGATGAGTTTGTATAACCAAAATGTAGCTTCTCAGTACCTGTGGGTTATTATACTGCTTTAGAGTTCTTTCTTTCAGGTTGTTTTAGGTTGGTTTTCTCCTTAGTTCCTTTCATTAACACTAACACTATTCTTTATTCTCTTTTGTACTGGTACAAACTATATATAGATGAAAGATATAATCTACACGGTTAGCAAGCTGTAAGGGCAGTTAACATTTGCTGGAAATATGAGCTTCAGTTATGAACAGTCGGACCTTTTTAAAGTGAAAAGGAATCTTGAAAATTTAGTAGATCTTTTGCAGCTTGTTAGCTTCATAATTTTCACCTGGATTCAAGTGTTTTATGGTGTGAAACTTGAACCTTCCATGATAGAATGCCTGTATCCTATATCGTGGTGTCTTGCATGAGCTTTACATAATAATCTTATTGCAGCGAGATGTTTCTTGGTGGCAATTGTGCTAGGAGAAATTTTGGGACAATATTTTGTCTCATGTTCTAGCCGTGAATTTGTTTCATGGTGTTTGAGTAGCTTAGTTTTTGTCTTAATGGCTCAGTCATACTGATTACATCTAATGAAGAGTATATGGAAGTGGTACAAGAATGAGAGGAAAAAGTCTAAAAAGGCCACCATTTATGAACACTTGTAGTGGTGATATTTCCTCAATTACAACTTTTGTATGAGTAAGCTGTTGTAGTGATTAACTCCATGTGAAGGGTTTGCTGACGTAAATGGGCACTTATTTAAAGCGTAATGAGAATCTACATGAAGAACTAATGAGAAGAGTGTGAACCTTTTAGAAGTGAATATGATGGAATGTACCTCAGTTGTACAACGCACAACTTGTTAAAACTTCAGCCAAGAATATTGTTGCAGAAGTCCTTTTGTGAAAAACTGTACTGGCAGGAGGATCTGTGGTTCTTTTCATGTTTGATTCCTTGCCTTCAAATTGACATGTCATTCTGATCAGCATAAGTTATGGTGTTCCTTTGAGGAATAAATATTAGAATTTATGGCATGTGTGTTTATGTGCATCTTTGCTTATTATTAATTTTATTTTATCATCTTTTCACAAGTCCCCTTTTTGTGGATTAGCCAGTCCCTTTCTTCGATTAATTTATTGCTTTCATCTTCTTACAGGAGACGTGATGAAGAGAGTGATAATGATTCATCTAGGGAAACAAGTAGTGACGGTGGCAGTGATGGTGGAATTGACAAGAGTTTGAATGGAGTGTCTCTTGGAAATAAACCTCTAAAGGGTTCATCAAGTGATGAATGTGAATTTTCCAACCCTCGAGGTCAGCTTGTTTTTGAATATATGGAATATGATCCACCATTTATGCGAGAACCTTTAGCTGACAAGGTGAGTTCGTCAAACTTTTAATATTTTCAGATTCTACTCTTTTGTTATAATTTTTAGTTACTAACACAATATTATATAGATCTCTTTTCTTGCCTCACAATTTCCAGAACTGAAGACATATAAAAGTTTGGACCTGTCACCTGCAAGTTGGGTCTCTGTGCATTGGTATCCGATTTATAGGATCCCTGTGGGTCAGACATTACAGAATCTTGACGCCTGCTTCCTGACTTTTCATTCACTCTCAACACTTTTCCAAAGTACTGTCTCTCTATATACACTCTATTTTGCATTGATCATGTAGAACTATTATCTTAGCATGGTTGCTTGCTTATGTTATCCTGCAATCATGGGCTTACGTATGGTTCATTATATACCTCTTTGGAACAGGTTTAAACGTCGATGGAATGCATCTTCGTGGTTCTACCACTAGGGATGTTCCAGTTGGTGCACCCTTTAAGCTACCTTTGCCAACCTTTGGCCTTGCTTCCCACAAGTTCAAGTCGTCCTTTCGGAATTCTAATAAAGCATACGAACGTCAAAAGGCCAGTTCACTACTGCTAGCTGCTGATAACTGGCTTAGGCTTTTACAAGTCAATCATCCTGATTACGGGTTTTTCGCAAGGCATAACTCTAGCTGGAGGTGATACCAAGTCTTTTGTATATCCTGAGACTTTGAATGTTAAAAAGAGTACACTGTCGGTTGTTAATGCAAAATGTCCATCGTCGTTTTAAACTCATTGAGAGGTGCCTTTAGGATTTTCAGCCCAAGTTATATTGGCTTTATAACCATCTCTCTTGGATAAGGATAGAAGAGAGGTTAGTTTTGGCTTTTATTTAGTAAATGCTTGTTTAGAGGCTTCTGGAGGGGCCTTCTGGTTGTTATTTCACTATCCTGTTTCGGTGCGGCCTCCTGAATAAGGCTGTGACATGACAATCATGATGATAATGATGAAAAGTTATATAGATTTTGTATACAATCTCTTTTGATCATTGAATGTTCATTTTGTACTTGCAACTTCTTGTATGTATCTGTTAATGATTTACTCTAGTTCTTCAGATTGGTAAATACCTGACCTATTCAATTTTGTCATCCTGCAAAGAAGGGTCAATCAATTCAAGTTTAAACTGTTCTTCTCAAGAGGTCTAATGAGAAGGGTCAGACTATGTTTCATCACTCTTCGGATGTACACCAACCGAAAACACTACTCATCAGATGTACACCGAGTGGAGACGCCACAATTCGGGTGTACACTGCAATCATGATTCTTGATAATTTCCCTGCTATAAGATCTGTTGACATTCAAGCAAAGTGATGCAGCGGTTATTTAGATTTCACACGACTTTTATTTCACTCTAAAATCATAGCCTTCAGGGGTAAGTTATTCCATCTTCCCATTATATATATATATATATATAAATATAAAACCTGGAATAGGTCACTAGTACATAGTTCATCGTGCCTAACTAATACAACTTATGAGCTGAAGCCTTCCCTCTTAATCTCGCACGAGTTCTTCCCTCTTCATTTGCATAGATATTTATACAGGACACGTAACATCTCTCTCCTCTCACACCAATCCCCTCTTTGGCTCATAATGTGCCATCAAGAATTGTTGACAGCAACAATCCCCGGACAAACTCTGCCTTCTGCATCTTCTCCTCTTGTTCTTTGTTAGATAGAGCTGGCCGTTCCACATTCCTGTCAATTTGAAATCACGGTTTTCGTGAACGTAACCAATACGAGAAAAAATATAGGCAATACCAAGTTCAGATACTAGTGCAACTTAGTATTTTGCCAAGGTTCACCAGGTGATTATAGTTCTGTTCTGTTCAAGTTCTAGTTTGAATGCAACCTCAATGGCATAATCAAATCGATAATTGTGTTTACTAAAGTCGTGATATCCTTTCGCAGATACCCAAAATTTTCAATTTATGAACCTTACAAGGGAATACCAAGAATCTTAAATGGATTTCACTAAGTTCGTTCCCTGACACTTGGGTTTAAGAATTTTGAAAAGAATAGCTGACCAATCACTGCACATGAAAATTTAAAATCAAGAGTATCTAAATCAAACAAAGTCCAACCTAGTTAACCCTGATAGGATAAAATTCTATACTCCTCCATCCAGTCAAAAAATTTAACAGGAAAAAAGAACTAAATGACCCATACCTTTCTTGAAACTCCTCAGTGTTGTTGCTCTTACCCGAGCTTCCATCAACAGGTGAAAGAGGCTGGATATTGATAGTTTCCTCCGGTACAGGTGGATTAAGTATAAAGGATGACAACAACGGATCAGGCTCTGTATTAGAGGAAGGAATGAAACTTGAAGATCCTCCAAGCAGGGATTGCAAGCTTCCTTCTCGAAGCTCCCTTCTCAACATAGAAAATGCTGAGTTAGAACCCATCCTGCGCAACCTTCTTTTTCGTTGCACGTAATTCCAAGTTAAGGAATACCAAAGAGTCTTGAAGGATTGTGATGAAACAGGAAAATGAAAAAGAAAAGCAATTTGAAACTAAGAGATACAATAAGCTGTTGAACACAAAATGATAAAACACAGACAGAGGTTCCATTGGAAAGAAAAAGCAAATCTAGTTAACACAAACGAAGTGAGTCGAATCTCAAGAAATTTGAGGAAAGATCAAACTTAAGTATCAAACCAAAGATCAAGGATATCTTTAAAAAGTTCCCATGTTGCACGGTAATGTGGCCAACAATATCCATTCCAACCCTCTTGGAACAAACTGGGCATACCTAGAACAGACAATTCAAACGAATAGTCAGGATCATACCCTCAAACAATGCTCACAGCATTAAGGCATCTTAAAACCGCACCCATAGCAAAATAAGATTAGAGCATAAGAACTAAAGCAAAAGTGTTTGTAATCCAGTTTCTAATACTCTTGCAGGTAAATAACTCTCGAAACAACAAAAACTTAGTAAAAATTTTCGACTAATATGTGGAGTCCGAAAAGATCCAGTAGTAACCAACCTTACCCTGATAAATAACACTCAAACGAGAATGAAATTCACATTCCAACCTATGATCTACATCCAAAATGTACAATCCTAGAAAAATCCTTGCAATCAAGAACCTTGGACTAGAAGTCAACTTAGAAGCTAAAAAGCTAAAGAGTACATAACACTTACTTTTGCTCAGTACCAAGTATAAACTCATGTCTATAAACCCTCATAAAACCTCTATATTTAGTCCAAAACCCTGAAAAGACATCCTTTAAACACACACTATATAACAATTTCCAAAGAAAACTAAATAAATAAATTGTCATCAAATCAAAGAACTCAAATTTTTTCCAAAATTTCTCAACTTGACAGACCAAAAAACTGAAATTTAAAGAAGAATTAATAGAAACAAGAAGAAAGTAACATATTAGAGTCTCAAACAGACAGAAAAGGAAATTAATACCCCATTCTTGGCTTCAACTGGGTGCTCCTCATCGATGTGACAACAAAGTCCAACGACATCAAAATTCTCAGCGCAAAATGGGCACAAGAACTCCGCTCTCAAATCCTCTTCCCCTTCAGCCTCATCAAACAGATCTAAAATCGCCAAACCCACACAAAAAAAATAAACGTTTACAAACCTGAAAACCAAGAAACCAACAAAAACCCAATACCTTTGCGCGTAAAATCAAAAAAGGTTGGTTCTTTACCAGAAAATAAACAAACTTTGCAACAAACCTGATCGAGATAGATTATAACGCCTCGAAGAAGTCGAGAAACGAGAACCCCACGAATCAGAAGCCATTCTCTATCCCAAAAATAAATAGCTTGCCCGAAAATTACTAGTAAATCAGAGGAATTTGAAGAACATGTAATATGTTATGTCGTACAACGGATAAGAAGGGCTGATAGCGCAAAATGAATTAGGAATTGGGCAAGACCCCCGAATTTTGGAAGATCAGGCAAAGAGGAGAGAATGGATTTGAGAGACTGAAGAGATAGAGATTGAGGAAATGAGGGAGACTTAGTGTAGTACCCTTCTCATGAATTTAACTTTTTGGGTTTTTGCAAATAAGGGCTCTTAATTTTGTTAAATTAGGGAATTAGGCAATGGACTCAGTGTGACACTGGAATAAATGGGCCTTTTCTTGAAAAAAGGAATGGAATGGGCCTAAAGTTTATAATTTCCGAATCAGGCCCTATTAAACTTAAACTTTGCTTTTAGGTTGAGTTAGACTATCTTAATTGTGAGATGGATCTTAAAACTTTCTAAATTGAGTTGCGATTCCTTAATCAAGACTTAAACTTACAACTTTTGAATTGTTAAGCTCATGAGAGCATGCTTTTATCATTTAAACCAGCCCCAAATGATATTTCGTTTACGGGTTTTCAACTTTATAAATTTTCAAATCCATTCGGTTTTATTTCATTCTATTTTCAGAACATTCACAACTTTGTTTTTTCATGATCACGAGATACGGAATGAATCTAATGGCTATATAACAAACACTAGAGAAAATGAATGAATCACATAATCATAAGATGCATCAAATAATTACTAAAAACCCTAATCTGAACCATTATCAAATTTTAGATTAATTAAATTTCGAATCAAAATTAAAATAATATTATAATTTTTAAATGACAAATAGAGGAAATGAAATGACATGATCTGGTAAGCCCAAACTAATGTCCACAGCCAAATGGGCTCACTTGACTAGACCTATATAACATTATAGAGAGGCTCAATGAAAGAGTTAAGAATCATACAGACTGCAACTTCCTAAGATTGAGGTCATCATGTAGTTTAATCAAACTACCAGCTGCTCCATCCAACGGTGCACGTTGACTTAACCATGATCATCATGTTCATGCCTATAAGCCTAAAGGGTCACATAATGTGCCCTCTCCTCTACATAGGTAGATGCCAACAAACTATTGACTTGAGAGGAAGATATGGAAAGTGTCAAAATCTGCTGCTCTTACCCTCTTCTTTTCTTTGTTTGTTCACATAAACTATTGGATTTGGAAACCAATATGAGATATATTTAGGAATTGAAGTTATGTACCATTCCAACCAACATACATCCATACTTTAATGTCATGATTAAAACTAAACTGGTTTGACTGGTTTAATTATAAAAATTTTGAACCGACTAAATTTTTAGTTTAATTTTCAACTTTTCAGTTCAATTTATTTTAGTAACTTTTTTTATTAAAAATAAATAAACTTTTTAATTAATTGGTTGATTTTTATAAACTAATAAATTTTTAATTAAACTTTAAGTTGAGGGTGTTATTCTTTAATCATATTTCATAATTTTCAATTTTATTCAATCTTTAGTCAATTTTATGATGCCTAATATATGTCAAACCTTTTAAACATCAAATCTCATGTTTTATTGGTTTAACTTTCAGTCTGGTTCTTAAAAGATTAGTTAAATGTCTTAATCTCAAGTTGTGAGTTCAAATACAATCGATCATGCTTGAATTATAAATGACAATTAAGTTGAAATTATCACTTAACTCTGAAATAATATGCAATATATAAATTATTAATTACATTCAAAAATACAAGCTTTACTAATATTAATGTTTAAAAAAAGGGATTTCCCATGTTATGTAAAGCAATAGTGAGGCAGCTTTACTTTGTGGTGACCAAAGTTGGTACATAGTGCTTGCATGTTTAGTTACCATAAAATGATTGCACACAGAGGTAAAGGATCCAATCTCATCGTCTGAAACTATAAATGCAAAATAGCTTAGAAGTGATGCAAGTTGAGGATTTTTACCTTTAATCATGACAAGCAAAGACCAGATGTAATACCTTTTATTGCATGAGAGATCATATCATATGGTGGCCATTAACCAACAAAAATCCAAATTGGTGAAGTTCATAAATATGATGAAGTTAAAAAGAGTCAAAGTGCATCATCATTACACATGGCACGTGAGAGTTCCAAATCTTTTCCATATCTATATATCTTCCACTCCACATGCAAAGGAGAATTTGCAAATCGATGGTCTTCACATGCATGCAAGTTTCCAAGTTGAGAGAACCATGATTTCCCAATTTTGTCACCTTTACATCCAAAAGAAAGGAGAAGAAAGTGTTATATTTGAATTAATCTCAAGGTCAAGTTACAATATATTATGGGATTATATATACTAAAAATCACATAATCAACTCTATACTTTTTTTTAATTTTTATTTAAAAACCATTATTTGTCTTATTATAATATTATTTAAATCAAAAAGTGGGTTTTGGAGAGACATAACTCATAGAATAAATGGTAGGCATCATTAGAAGGTAAAATCTAAAGTCATTAAGGTTTTTAACTTTTGAAGTTGATGATATTAAGAGTGAGTACGGTACAATGAGAATAATAGGACCTACTTGCTTGCAAGCCTGGCAAAAATTGTGTACATTGTGATGGATATGAATTTAATTCAGATGGTACTCTTATTAGCTGTTTTCACTTCAATTATTATTCTCCCACCAACCCAAAAAAAAAAACAAAAAAGCATTCTAAATTTGACTATGGACTTAGTATAAGCACATGGGGAAGGAGTTCGGAGTAGTCGAGTTGGTAGAAAAATGAGGCATCAGATTAAAAAGTCTTGTATTTAATTCTTCTTACTTACACTCGCTCTATCGAGCTTATCGTGCAGGGCTTACCTAATGCGGAATATCCAATTGATGTAATTTGCAAGCAATTGTATTAATTTGGTGGTTTACTCAGTATGCATTTAACAAATAATGACTACGAATTCTTCCATTCTAAATAAAAACAAAAAAAAATGGTGATGATCGATATTTCTATATATGGGGCACATTTTAAAAGTAACCCAATTTATGCATTTAATAAATAATGACTACGAATTCTTTCTTTCTAAATAAAAACAAAAAAAATTGGTGATGATCGATATTTCTATATATGGGGTACATTTTAAAAGTAACCCAATTTATATAATATTATCAATCTTTCCACTTGACTGTCATTTTTACCTATTTCAATATTAAGTATTTCAAGAAAAAAGTTGCTTTGAAAAAAAAAAGTTTTGTAAAGACTTGAATTCTCATGAAACATGAGGATTTTTGACTTGCCTCTACACTCAATCAATCTCAAGTTCATCAAAAGTTGTATGATAAATAATATAAAACTCTCCTCTCCATCCTCTTGACCATACCTGCATTTAGTTACACCAAACAATAATAAAAATAATTGGATATTTGAAAAATAAATTACCCATTATATGGAAATAAAATTTAAAATCTATTTAGGGTTTAAGCAACTCTCCATTATAAGATAAATAAGGTCTATATGACTAATATGTTGGGATAAGAAATTTTAAAATATGATTTCGGTCAGTGTTTGACTAATACGATATCATTATCAACACTCAATTAAAATCTTACTGAAATGTAAGATTTAAGGAGATCTATAATATTATCCCTATTTGATAAAAAGATTGTTATTCGATAACCAAAGTTAGTAACTAATGTGAATAATATTTTTATTTTAATAAAAAATTATAAATTATAAAAATTAAGAGTTTAATTAAAAATCTTTTAAAAATGGACACATTTAAATATAGTTACACCAAATCATTAAGAAAATAACTAAATAACTAAGAAAATACAAATTTTAAAATTTTAAACTCATTGACTCTGT
Organism: Erythroxylum haughtii; assembly: GCA_025504935.2. NCBI lineage: Eukaryota > Viridiplantae > Streptophyta > Magnoliopsida > Malpighiales > Erythroxylaceae > Erythroxylum > Erythroxylum haughtii. The sequence continues at coordinate 754,853 of JANSVB020000475.1, forward strand.
TAAATAATTATAATAAGATACGTAATTTACAAATTATTATTTATAACAATTCAAAATAGAAAAATATATCAATTTTAAGAAAAAAAAACCCAGTTAGGGTCTACCCAGCTATATAGGATAATAGGTTATAATTTTATGCAATAGTTTATAGCAGCCGCTCCCCCCCTCGCCCCTCCCCTCTTAGTTGTTTCCAGAAGAGATATGTACTACATTGCACAGGGCTAGTGGGGCCCCGCATCTCTTTTCACCGATTATGGTCTAGAAGGTGGGCCAGGCCCAACTTCAAATGTGGGACCCATCTCTATAAGGACAACACCACGTGTCCGTCCGATCACTTCTCTGATTGACGTCGTGGGACCCGTTTGATGTTGGGTTGGTGTTGGTCCCACTTTCAAGTAGTCGGCTAGTCGGCTCCGCTCATCGGAGTGGGCCCAAGAAAGCTTACTACTCATCACGTGATATATTGCAGAAATAATTTCTTTGTAAAAATATAAAGAGAAGGTTGCAGTCATTGTTACCCTCTCTAAAATAAAAAGATTTACATCATTAAATACGTTGATCTATATCTCGTATATTAATAATATCGAATGTTGTTGTTGTTTATAATAATAAGATAAAACAATTTTTAATAATTTTTATAATTTAAAGATCCTTCAAAAAAATTTTAAAAAAAAATTTATTCAACATAATATAATTTTTTTGTAAAATATTAAACTCATCGTCATCATCACATCTAGTCTGAAAATTCACAATAAAATGAAGTATGGAAAGATTTGATAATACACAATCTCATCCTGTATTGTAAAGAGGTTGTTTTCGTTAGACCCACATGCAAAATGTACAAAGGAGGTGGATGCTGAAGAAAAACGTAAATAAAATAATACGGTCGGCACTCTATCACAATCGCTAAATAGAGTCTAAATAATAAATAAAGGAAAAAAACTGAAGAAGATCAAATCTATTAGTACCTTATACACTGTAAAGATCGGTTCCTTTTGTCGCTTATTACGTTAGGAGTCTTTATTGAGAAACCATGAGGGTATGATAATCCTACCATTTTTTAAAAGGAAAATATTAAACTAAAATAATTAAAATTTAAGTAAATTATAAAGATTTAGGTTTTTTTTTTAATTCATAGGAAAGGATATAGTTGGCTCTTTAAGTTATTTTTATTTGTCCCTTGAAACAAGCTACACAATCAAGTTGCAATGTATAGGTTATGGTCTTGTGAATTGAATATCTTCAACTATTTTCCATTTATTAAATATAGGAATAGGTGTAATACAATTTTGAAAACACATTGATATGTGGCATGCCATTAAAAGAGCAATCAAAATTTGAGTTTTTAATTTATAAATTATGAATTATTTTGTCTTTTTCATTAATTATAGTTAATATAAATATGAAAATAGTATTTAACGATTTTTTTGTGTATTTTGTCAATAACAAAATTTTATTAACGATATTTTAAAAAATAAGTTTTTTCTCGTTTTTAAATATTAAAAAATAAATATTTGTGTGAATTCGTACGTAATATATTTAAACTTATAAATTATTTTATTTTATTCAAGAGTGAAAGAATTTTCATAAAAATTAAATGAAAATGAAATGTGTTTATTAAATAAAATAAAAAGTCTTTATAGAGCATTAAATTACAAGAATTTAATAAAAAGGAAATGTGATTATACTAATTTTGAAATATTAGTTATTAAAAATGACAAATTGGATTTTGTTCGCTATCAAATGAATAAATTAAATTAATTTTTTGATCTAATTAGACATTGATTAAAGAAATTGATTAATGAATAAATAAATTTTCATTTATTAATTAATTTTTTGAAACTTGAATAAATTAAGTTAAATAGTTGATTACACTATTTTTAAAATATTAGTTATTAAATTAATTTTTTTAAAATTGCGTACTGTTAAATATATTATTCCTTAATTAAGTAAAAATTATTTAATAATGATAATCAAAATGATGAGTTTGATAATTTAATTTTTAACTAATTGTTTTTTATAAAATTAAATACCTCTTTTTTTCATTTTATATTATAAATTTTTCTATATTTCCTATTGGGTGTCGGAGCTCAAAATACATATAATCTTCAGAAGAGACAAGAGGTCGCGGGGAATATACGTTTTTACTTGACCAAGTTCACACCTTTCCTTGCAAAGATTATTAAAAACCCAACTTGAGAATAAAAAAACAAAAAGGGTTCTTCGTCATGTATCATGACAAAGAAGAATTTGTATAAAAAAGGAAAGAGATCATGTTCTATATGATTTTGGTTTAATGAGTTTTGATTAAGTTGTTTAATATAACTATAATCTATTTTTATAGTAAGAATACTAACTGTAGTAGGCATTGATATCGAAGTACAATTTTAAACAATTTGTTAAAATTTAAAAGTATATATTAATTATCTAATTAGAGTAAGTTATCATCACACTCAATCTGAAATTCCACAATAAAACGAGATCTGAGGAGTACGCAGCCTTATTCATACAGAGAGGAGTGGAATATAATTTTAAACAATTTGTTAAAATTTAAAAATAGTTATTGAACTTGTATATAATTAGAAATTATAGAATTATTATGATTAAATTCCGATTACAATTAATTTCAATATTATATTTTTAAATATTATAAAATTTATTACTTTTCAATATTTTAATCTTTATATTTTTATCAGAAATTTTAATATAGGGGAAATTTTTCAAAATATTTTATTTTTTAGATATCGTAGTTATCAATGAATACTATTTTAATATATTGTTTTAAAAAATTGTAAGTTTAATTTATTTTTAGATATCATAAACTATTTTTTACAATTTATTCTTCTACTTTTTTACATTTATAATTCATAACTATATATTTTTGATATTTTTTAAGAATACAAAACATTGGAGAAAAAGGACAAAACAAGAAAGGTAAAATGATGGGTATAAAAGCAAATCAATACAAGCCAAAGAAACCTTATCTACCTTACAAGAGGCTACTGAGGACACGTGTCACTTGGGGGCAAGTTGGGAGGGGATAGGTAGAGATAGTTACAAATAGAGATGAGTAGAGTGAGACAGTGAGAGGTAAAAAAGAGAACTGATGGAGTTACCATCAAAGGTTGGGACTTGAGAGACTTAAAAAGAAGAGCTTTAAAATTGGAACCAAAAAAGAAAGGATCTTTGAATGTGAATTACCCATTTTTGAGTTCCGTTTGTTGGGGGATTTCACGAGGAATCCGTAACTGAGGACTGGTTTGGGTTTTTCTTATCTTTTATGAACAATATAGGATGCCAAAATAAGGATTGCTCAAGAACATTTGGAAAAGGAAGAGGCATCAAATCATTTACAGCAAATTATTAAAGTTGAATCAAAGAGAGATTGACCCTTTTTCTTTCTTTTATTAAATTTACCAACTTAGAGTTGGTTAATTGTTTCGAAGAATTGAACTTTACGTCTTTTTTTTTTGGTACATAAAGATGTAAACTTTGATGGGTTTATCATCATTTCTTGAATTATATGATCATCAAAACATAAGTTGGGTTCTGACGGAATCATCATAGATATATATATATAGAGAGAGAGAGAGAGAGAGAGGAGTATACTAATCAAAGTGCCATGGCACCTTATCAGATTAGAACTGGATAGAAACTTTAGTGTTAAAGACTCTTATCCAACTGTAGGAGACCAAACTTCTGATATTCTAAAGATAAGAACGATTTCACGTTCAGTAGTCAGGAAAAAAAGGAAAGTTTTTGAAGGAATATTGACCCTTCAAGAAGCTAAATTCCCGAGTCTCAAGTGAAAAAGAACAGTTGGAGGGAGCTTAAAGATAGGACTAAGTAGAAAATATTGCAATGAGAATAGACCGACCAATCAAATATTCTGGTAAGTGAACAAGAGCTGAGGGTAAAAGCGAAGACAAAAGTACTAAAACAACAGTGAAATTAGAAACAGACTTTAACGTTGGTGTTAGTGAGAGGGAGAGGGAGAGGGAGAGAGAAGGGAGGAGAGGGTTGGGGGTGGGCTGTTGAGAGTAGATTTTAGAGATGCGGTGGAGTTAGTTAACTTTCATGTGTGAGCTGGATCCACTCTTCAAGGTCTGACCCACTTTTGAATAAAATAGTCTACAAAAATTGGGAATTAAAAAGCAATGTTTTTTCCTCTCAAGAAACACAGCAAAAATTGGAGCTTCAAGCTGATACAAGCCATGTCCTTCTTAACTTTCAATCCCTTCATATAAAAAAGATATATTCTTTACCATTTTCCTCTCCTAATAATTCCAAAGTTTCCTTCTCTTCTTCAATTTCTTTCAATATCTCAACTGGGTTCTCTCTGTTTCGAACTGGGTATCAAACTTTTGATGCTAAGTTCAAGTCTAAGCATGTGAATTTTGTGTCTTTTTCGTGCTTCTATCTCTTTTGTCTTCCTACCGTGGATCCAAGTTCTTGAGCTATGAATCTGAACAACGGTAAGAGATCTATGTCAACGGCTAGTTCTAGTGCTGCTAGTGTTGCTTGGAAATCTGGAGACGTGGTCTCCGATCAGTTTCCGGCCGGTCTACGGGTTCTGGTTGTTGATGATGATCCAACATGTCTCATGATCTTGGAGAAGATGCTCAAGACATGTCTTTATGAAGGTAGGTTAGAGGTTTCTGTGAAGTCTAGTTTCTCTGCCAAATACCGGTCCTGTGAATTTTTGCTATTTTTCGTTCCATTTTTTGTGCTTCAAATTCGCGATTTTGTTTCATTCTGGCTTCGTCAGACGATTTTAGAGGTTACAACGTTTAAAAGGATCATTTTTGTGTTCTTCGATGGTTTTTGTTGTTGATACCTTTGGTGCCTGAAGAATAATTTGGGCATGTTTTTGAGCTTTTTTGTATCCGAAACTTTTAGTTATCTTTGTAATGATCTAAATGGAACTGTGGGTTATGGTAAAGCTCTGTTTCGGTTTGGTTTAGCTAATTTTCAAAAGAGTCCTGGTAATTTCACCGAAGTAATTTGATGTCATCAGTATGTGAAGTTATAAGGGAATCCTGTCAATTGGATGTTTGTGAATGAGAGATGAGAGGACTGATGTTAGTGTTGATTTGAGTAGTTGATTCAGTTCTTTTGGCAATTTTTCAGTAACAAAGTGCAATCGAGCAGAGAATGCCTTGCGCTTGCTTCGAGAGAACAAAAATGGGTATGATATTGTGATCAGTGATGTGCACATGCCTGACATGGATGGCTTCAAACTTCTCGAGTTCATTGGGTTGGAGATGGATCTGCCAGTAATCAGTAAGTATTCAACTGTGATGGCTTCATTTGATTTGATCTGACTTCTGGTCCCATATAGTTTAGATTGCAGTTGTGTCTTAACACGTAATCTATGTGCGAAATAGTGATGTCTGCGGATGACGGGAAACATGTTGTCATGAAGGGTGTCACTCATGGTGCTTGTGATTACCTGATTAAACCGGTGCGGATCGAGGCCCTGAAAAACATATGGCAACATGTGGTTCGGAAGAGAAAGAATGAGCGGAGGGAAGTGGAGCAATCAGGAAGTGCAGAAGAGGGAGATAGGCAGCAGAAGCAATGTGAAGAGCTAGATTACTCATCATCCGCAAATGAAGGCAGTTGGAGGAACTCAAAAAAGAGGAAGGATGAAGAAGAAGACAATGAAGATAGGGATGATACGTCCACACTAAAGAAGCCTCGCGTAGTTTGGTCGGTTGAGCTTCATCAACAGTTTGTTGCAGCTGTTAATCAACTCGGCATTGACAGTATGTACCTATGAAACCTTTGTTCAAGGAGCTGATACTTTCCCGGTTTACCTAAACAATGAATTTAACAATTGAACGAGCTTAAGCTGAAATATAAGTTCATTGGACTTTTTGAGGAAAATAAATGAGGCAATAAGTGTGTGAAATGTGGATAATATGATTCATATTTTGTACAGTGGTCTGTGCAGCTCATAGTTTTGACTAGATCACAGTAATCCATGGCTCAACATCCGAATTTTGCTTGCACTACTATCTGTTTCGCCCTAGCAAATATTGTTGCCTCTTACATTCCTTTCTTTTTGTCCATAATCAGAGGCTGTTCCAAAGAAAATTCTTGAGTTGATGAATGTTCATGGGCTCACTAGAGAAAATGTTGCCAGTCATCTTCAGGTATGATAATCCCAAACATAACATGAAAGAATTAAGATTGTAGGTTCACCAGCATAATATTACTTTATTGCCAGTCGAGATATGTAACTACCTGCATATCTCGAAACATTTCCTTGAGTGGATACTGAGTTTTCCAGTATCCCTTACTCTGTGGAACAGAAATATCGCTTGTACCTTAGAAGATTAAGTGGGGTTTCACAGCACCAAAGCAATTTGAGCAACTCCTTTATAAGTCCACAAGATCCAGCTTATGGGGCATTATCCTCACTAAATGGACTTGACCTTCAAACACTTGCTGCCACCGGGCAACTTCCAACACAAAGTCTTGCAACACTCCAAGCAGCAGTACTTGGTCATCCAACTCCAAAACCTCGGATGCCCATGCCCATTGTGGATCAAAGGAACCTTTTCAGCTTCGAAAACCCGAAACTCAGATATGGGGATGGGCAACAGCAACAACATTTGGGCAGCAACAGGCAGATGAACTTACTCCATGGAATCCCTACAACCATGGAGCCAAAGCAGCTAACCAGTTTACACCATGCACCCCAATCCCTTGGGAGCATCAACGTACAAATGAGTGCGCAACAAGAGCAGAGTGTTCAGAGTAACTCCTTGTTGATGCAGATGTCTCAATCGCAGTCGAGAAGTCAAGTGCTAAATGAAAATGCCAGTAATGTCTCCAGACTTCCATCTTCCATGGGGCAGTCTATTCTATCAAATCCAATCACTGGTGCTAATGGGGTCTTGGCTAGGAATGGGTTGACTGAAAATGGGAGAGGGGCAGTATATAATCAAGTTTCACAATCTGCTTCTATGTTGAATATCCCCTTGAGCAACTCACCTGAACTTCCAGGCAACAGCTTTCCACTTGGAAGCACTCCAGGGATACCCAATCTCTCATCTAAAGGGCCGTATCAGGAGGAGGTGAACTCAGAAATGAAAGTTTCTGGGGCAGGATACATGTCAAGTTATGACATTTTTAATGATTTGCATCAGCATAAATCCAATGATTGGGAAGTACAGCATGTAGGGTTGACTTTCAATGCCTCTCAGCAACCCAGCGCTTTGCAAAGCAACCTTGATGTGGGGCAATCAGTTTTAGCTCAACGATACCCTTCTAGCCAAAGAAATGGACAGAACAGGAATGTATCTGCTGCAGCAAAGCCAGTTTTCTTAGCTACAACTGAACATGGTAATACACCTGGTGTTGGACAAGAACTCGGTACCTTTTTCACAGAGAATATGGTGAGAGTTAAGACTGAGGGAATTCCTGATGCGTGTTCTCAGACTACAGTCTTCAATGAACAGTTTGGTCAGGATGATCTCATGAGTGCACTTCTCAAACAGGTTAGTTTGTTTCCTATAGTATGTCAGATACTTGTATTCAGGCATTCATAACTAAATTCAAGAAACAAAATACTAAAACGTTGTGTGAACTTCAATTTTGCAGCAACAGGGAGGCATTGGATCATCTGAAAATGAATTTGACTTTGATGGCTATGCCATGGATAACATTCCAGTTTAAGACATGATCCAAACCTAAATCTCTTCTCCATTACAGTTCCAGCTGTACATACTGGCTGTTAGATATGAATTCAATTGATCTTCCAGGAAGCAGAGTATGACAATCTACGTGTTCTGTTAAGTAGTCAGGATTGCTTGATTGAGTCAGCCACATTTGCCGTGTGAGTATCAGGTTCTGCTGGTTTAAATGGAGCAAGGACATCAGACAAATCCTATTCGAAGATACTTGTGAAGTTTGTAAGATATTGCTGCATTATATGCGAAGGCATATATGTGCATCATTTTTGGCTGCACTTGGTTGGAAAATCTAGCAGGAGGAGCAACTAATTTGAGAGTGCTTGCGAGGATGTCAGTTGGTGGTAATTACTTAGATACCTGCAGATTGTAGGATACATTTTCTAACTTAATAACAGATTTAAGTTTGATTCTCTTTATCACTGATGTTTTTAATTTTCATCTCTTAGAATGACCCTGATGTATATATCCAAATTTGATTGCTCTTCGCACAAGTCCATGTACTTCACTTCCATCTTGGTGTTTTCTTGTAGTACTGTTCATTTCATCGAGGACATTCTTATAATAAAGCTCATTACTCATGACACTAGTTTCTGCAACAAGACAAAGAATGGTGTCTGCAGTAAGTTTTATCGCTATTGCTATAGGAACAATCGAGCTCTTGAGTTTAAAAACGGTGGAAACAGAACTGTTATGCTGTAGACGTAACCTGTAGACCAAATAGAGCTGATACAAAAAAGTTCAGGCTCATAATATATATATGTATATGCAAACCTAATCTTGCACAAGAAGAGACAACTTCACAGCACTGGGAAATGGACGTGAAGTGCAGTTCAATAATGCCTGATTAAACCTCAAATTGTACAATTAGTCCTATGGAAATACTATGACAGCGTTTTGTATAGAACCTCCATTTCTAACCGTTGCGAGTATATTTACCAATTTTGGTGTTGACATTGTTCAGCAACTCCGTAGTCAAACCTCCTGGTTAAGCATGCAGACACCAAAACAATGAAAGAATGCAAGAACAAGTTGGTATTTGATTCTATGATCGAACCAATGCAAAAACCAGAATTGCCAAGATTGATAAAACTATACTTGATCCGGTCCTGGTGCTGTCATTTGATGGGTAAATCGAAGGAAGTGAGCATTCTTCCCCATTGAAGAATACTTTAGACGGAAAACCATCTCCATCAACAACCTTAATTCCCGGTGTCGTTTTCTTTTTAAATGAGATCACAGACTGTTGTTTTCCAGGGACTCTAGGATCCTTAGCTGGTTTGGCTCCATCTGTTTCTCCCACAAGATAGTTCAACCCTGGAAGGCCCTGCATGAATATGGTGTTGTTGACATCGTTCAACAGACTTCCATTGAAGGAGTAAGTTGATTCAAAACCAGGAGCTGCTTTATCAAGTTGCACGGCAGTAAACCAATCAGGAAATGCAGTATCTTCCCAGTTGAAGACAGTGATCCTTGCACTCCATCCACCCTTGTTATCTGTATGAACATGCCAGTTGATACTGACTCCACAGTTATCTCCACATGGCATTGGGTTTGGCAATGGTCGATGTTTTAGTGTAGACCATGCTATAGCCATCTTCGTACGGTTCTCGAAAGGAACAAGAAGTGCCTCAGGTGGTAGGAAAACGGCCGGAGAAGTGGAACTACAGGTATGTGCCGTATTAGTGGGGCACCCACATGCACAAGTGTTGCATGGAATAACAGAAGCATTATAGTACGCAGAAAATGAAACACAGCATTTAGGTCTTCCTCCCCTGTGCTGTGTGATATTGCACACAACCTGCCAACTTGCAAATGCAGTGGAGTTTGATGGCAAACCACTTGGATCACGAAATTGGCTGGGGCTTACCCTTACTGGAGGGCCGCATTGATAGTCTGGGTTGACTGTGCCGTTAATCTTCCAGTTTTGTGGTGGTGTAAGTGCAGACCTATTGAGATTCGGAGGCATCTTATAAACCTGCATCAGGAAAACTGAGGTCGACTTACTCGGATCCATCGATCTTGGCAAGATTGTACCGTTTCTGCAACATGAAGGGATCAGACCCAAGTTTGTGTCATTGTATTTCGTCGGAGGCAGATCAACAATCGTTGGCCTTCTTTGGCAGTTCAATACATTTGCAAAATCCAGATCCTGGTAGTAAGTACTCTGAGGCCCGAATACACAATCGGATGAATCAACAACATAGGGATAAGCTCCTTTCATACTATTTATGAATTCATCATTCATCCAGTCCCAGCTCAATTTCCAGTTATCAAGACGACCAAGGGGATTATGGTTTGCAATGGTAACTTGTGCCCAGTAGGAAGACTCGTATGTTTTGACGACGTCGTATATGATCGTAAGATCCCCATTCTTGCGAGGCAGAAACTCTCCCTCTACGGTGATGTTTGATCTAAAAGTTGGGTCTTTAATGCAACAAACATACATTAAACTGCCTGCCAAAACCAACATGCCAAAATCAACAACCAACACAAACAATGTTCAAGATTGCAAGCAAGTTCACGTGATCGAAGTAGCAGATTAGGACCTGCTATACCATAAATAAACCAATATGCTACAGTTGATTCTCAAGATGTAGAAACAGCACAAGCTGCTGCTCTTTCTCGCGTTTCCACGGACGGTATGAATGCATTGCTAAACCAGATTGAAAGATAAAACGAAAACGCATAGACATAAGTCAATCAGCTTGCTCAACTCATAGACTCGTCTAACCTTACCTTCGGTGACCGCCCTCGGACAAGAGAATCCATCATTAGCCAACGAGATGTTCCCCGGAAAAGGCACAGAGTCTAACGACACACCAAACTGAGTCCCGACCATCTTAATCTGAACGGTGGTCTGACTCGAATCACCTGCAGTTTCAATCGGAGTTTTGAGATCAGTCGCCGGGTACCCAGCAAAAACAGTTCCATTCCCCACATTAGCAGGAAAACCAGACCCATCAATGAGAATCGCATTAGAAGCAGAGACCAAAATCTCATCTTGCTTAAAACCCACAAAAGCTTTCCAAGACTTAAGCTCATCGACACCATTGTTCTGCACAGTGAGTGTAGACTCGAACCTATAGGCTTGTCGTTTGGGATTCGTGGGCATTAGCTGTGACCCGCCGTCGTACTGGTAAGACAAGAACACCCCATTACAGTCCCTTCCCGCCGGCGCCGGAGCGTCTTCGGGTTGAGAGAGAGAGCCCCTCAACAAAACAAATATAGACAGAGAGACGAGATTCACGTAAAAAGCCATCAACTTGGTCGTCCGTGGCTTAGAGACAGAGACAGAGACAGAAGAGAGGCTTTTCTGGTCAAATGATGTCAAAACCAGAGCTGAACTCGAAAAGGTTTGAGGCTTCCAAGTTCCAAGTGGTTTTTGTAGTAATTTGAGTTTTGGTGTAACTTCAAATAAGAGAATTGTGGAAGATATTCAGTTAGGACAGCTTCATAAGAGCTGTTTTTTCAGACACAAACTCAAACGAAAGATACTCTGAACTTGTTCTTTATAAGTTCAGTTTCCAAAATTCTTGGGATTGGAATTGATCTTTATTTTAAATTTGGATGGTTAAACTTAATGTATTGGAAATTTTATTAAAAACTCTAATAACAAACTCTTAAATTAAGCATGATAATGTATAGAAATTAAGCAAAAAGGGAAATCAAAATAAACGAACTTTCGAATAATGAAAGATGATTATAAATAAGAATACTGCAACAACAACAACACTTAATAAAAATTTCGCTAATATATGAAATATCAGAAACAGCCTCTCTATTATGTAGACGTAAAACTGTGTATTATCAGATATTTCCAAACCCTACTTTATTGCAGAACTTCGAATTGAGTGTGATGATGATAGTAATATGTGGAATATATATTCTTATCTCAAACTCAAACTAATAAAAATGTTATTTTTAAATAAGTCAGAAAATATCAAAAATAGAAATACACGAAGGGACAAAGAGTAAATAAATAAAATTATTTAATAATTATAATTCATTAAATAAAAATTTAAACTATTTAATAAGAATTTTAGAAATTATAAATAACAACTTTAATTTTAAAAGGAATAAATTAAGGCAAAATTAAAATTTTTAATTTTTTTAAAGGTACTTGCTTCAGTGACCGTTGATTCTCACTATCTTTCCACTTTGAATGCGTAAGTTGGAATTTGGAAGTGGGAATTTACTTGCATATACACAAGACAAAGTAATACCATAGTCAACCACTAAAAGTCCGCCAAGTGTCCAATTATCTCCCGTTGCGGGACCCACTGATGTTAATTGAGGATTAGGTGTCGAAATATGATTGGACTACAGATTTCACGAATTCTAGATGCCGTCGTTTTCAATCACACAATGATCGTCGTAGTATAAATTATTATTTATTAATATGTTTTTTTGGATGATATATTTAAAATATCTTTCCAATTTGTCAAGATTTTAATTGGGTGATCAATTTTTACAATATTAATAATTTAATTTAAATTTTATTTTCATAATATAATATTTTAAATAAATACTACATATATGTCTATTTATTAATTACACATTAAAATTTTAAAATTTTTAATTACTAAATTAAAAAATTTTAAAAAATATAACATTTTAAAATTAACTATATTTTTTTATTTCATATAAAACAAGTTGAAGAATAATTAATATGCCTTTGAATTGTTGATTCATTGTGGAACCTACCAAGCCTAATTTAGTGACATTAGATTGGGATGTTACCTTTTGTAAGTATTGGAATTTTTTAGTTTTATGCAATTAAGATTTTTAATTTATTTCTCCAATCTTATTATTTAATATTTATTTTTGAAGGAGATAACTCTTTTTTCTTAAAATAATTGAGAACTAATAGTAAAGAATTAAAAATCTAATTATTATTTAAATTGAAATCATGCTAAAATTTGCTAATTGAGTTAATAATTTATTAAAAATGTTATTATTGGTAAAAGAAAGATTTTATATGAATTCTTAGCAATTTGCAATAGTTAAAATTGAAAATGCTAATTCGACAATCTAAGGAATAAGTATTTTCAATAGGCATCATCTAAGATAAGAGCATTATTCGTACGTTGTTTAATATGTTCGCCGTACGAGGGATGTTGTTTTTTTTGGAGTTTTTAAGGGGTCATCAGTTCCAAAAAACTGAATATTTCGTAAACATCACCTTTTTTTTTTTTTTTTGAGGTAAACATCACCTGTTAGTTCCTCAATTTTGTAGAACCGTGAACATTGTATAGCTAACCATGAGGTGTGGCGCAGTGGTAGCTCACCTCGTTCTTTAATTATGTGATAGAGGGTTTGATCCCCTACTTGTGAGAATGGAGTGCATCTCATGGTCAGTCATTTATTACTCAGTGCAAGCTTTTATGATGAAGAAATTGGCCTCCACGTCCTGCATGATACCCTGGTTGTATATAAAAAAAGAACATTATATAACTAACAAAGCAGATTTAGGCTTGGAAAATTATATCAATTATTATTTTTATTGAATTTTGTAAGGCTATGGAACACAAGTTAACTTCATCAATTATATGATATGTAATATTAACTAAGTTTGCAAAAAAAAAGAACAAAAATATTTGTTTATAACTATTAGGATTAAAATTAATTAGATCACAAATTTGATTTAATTAGAGATGTTAATTGGTCCGGCCAAATCACGGGTTGACCGACCTGACCCAATCATTATTTTTAAAACAAGACATAAAAAAAGATGCTATTTTTGAAATAATGGTTGAGTTATAGGTTGGCCCGATCATGATAAGTCCGGGTCTTTTTTGATATCCCTAGATTTAATTGATACTTATTAAGTTTGAGCATATCTTTATTCTCTATTCACATGTATTTTATTAATTGAACCAGACAAATATTGGAGTTATGATTATAAAATTAAGGAAAAATAAAGAAATAATATAATCTTCGTTATTTTTTTTTGACATTATATAATCTTCGTTATTATGTAAAAATAATTTTCATTGAAAATATAACAATTGTTTAATAATACTTTTAAAATACCTAAAGTAATGTCATAGTTAAATTAATGTCACTTGTGTTGCCTTTTATATCATCATCATCATCATCATCACCCAGTCTGAAATTTCGCAATGAAACGGGGTCTGTGAAGGTCTGATAGTACGCAACTTTATCCCTATATAGTAGAGAGGTTGTTTCCATCGGGCCCACATGCAAATGAGACAATATACGAATAATGCAGGTTACAGAAATAATACGTTAAAAACATAAAATAAATGAAAATACAAATAATAGGGAATACCTGAAGGAGGCCAGATCTGCGAGAACCGAATAAGCTACAAAGTCTAACCGGGGTGACTCCCTTCTGTCCCCTCACACCTTTCGTGCAATCTGCGCATCGTAACATAACATCTCCTAGTAACTGTTGTACTGATTCTAGGTAACTGAAATTGTTAATACTTTACCCTTATTCGATCACGTCAAACTTTTCTATTTCTAGCTACTACTTCATTAAGGGCCAACTCTGGCATATCTTCCTTTATCACTTTCTGCCAGTTCTTGTAAGGCCTCCCTTTCCTCCGCTTATATTCACTAAGTGTTATTCCCTCACAGCTACGTACCGGAGCGTCAGAGGGCCTCCTACGCACATACTCATACCACTGAAGCCTAGTCTCTCACAACTTGTCGGCAAAGCTGGCTATTTGTAATCTATCTCTCATCATCTGGTTCCAGACCTTATCTCTCCTTGTAATGTCACACATCCACCGAAGTATACGCATTTCTGCTACCATCAATTGTCTTATATGCCTACGCTTGACAGGCCAACACTCTGCTCCATACAACATGGTTGGACGAATCATCATTTTATAAAACTTCCCCTTGAGTTTTAAGGGAATCTTCCTGTCACATAAAACCCCTGAAGCACTCCTCCATTTGGCCCAGTTTGATCTAATATGATGTATTATATCGGCATCGATATTACCATCACTCTGAATGACAGACCCAAGATGTTTAAAACTCGTCCTCTGTGGTATGGAGTCAGTATCAATTGCTACCTCCACCTCATACGCCATCTGGTTCCCTAAAAAGTTGCATTCTAAATACTCCGTTTTAGACCTGCTCATTTTAAAACCTTTCGACTCTAACGCATTTCTCCAGCAGTCTAACTTGGCATTGACCCCCTCCTTGGTCTCATTCACTAGGACAATATCGTCCGCTTTCATCTAACACTAATGTGAACAACAAAGAACTTAACGTAGATCCTTGGTGTAGACCAATACTGATAGAAAACGCTTACGTGTCCCCTCCTATCGTCCTTACGCTAGTCAATGCTTCTTCATACATATCCCTAATAACTTTAATATAGGTGATAGGAATGTCCTTGGCTTCCAAACACCTCCATAAGAGGTATCTACGAACCTTATCGTACATCTTCTTCAAATCAATAAAAACTATATACAAATCCCATTTTCTTTCCCTGTAGTATTTCATTAGTCTACGGAGTAGATGTATCGCTTCTGTCGTTGACCTACCAAGCATAAATTCAAATTGATTGGCCGATACAGATTAATTAATTCACTAAATTTTCTTTGAATAGTAAAATAAAGGAGAATAAATAGGGATGATAATGAGTCGGGCTTGAGGCCCGATTGGGGGCTAAGCTCAACTTGGCATGGCTTGAAATTTGTTAAATTTAAAAATAAAAATGACATTATTTTCAGTTAAACAAACTTTAAAAAGCAAAAATGACATCATTTTCAGCCAAAAAAATGTCGTTTTGCTTATAAGGATTGGGTCTCAGGTCGGACCTTGTTTTGCCTATAAGGATCAGGCCTCGGGTTGAACTTGGGCAGCTCAAGCCCAAACTCGACACTGACTAGATCTTTTCATAAAATTGGACCCGAGGTCTTGTCAATCTCATCCGGACCAGACTAAGTCGCCCCAATCACGATTGCCATTTCTAAGAAAAAAGGAATATGCAAGTGGTAAAATTTACTAAATAATTTGAAGTTTAACTATAGTTAAAGAGCGTTTCTTAATTTAGTAATTTAAAAGTTACTAAAGTCAAAATTAGAAAGACAATAGATTTGTAAATATAATTTGAATAAATCCTTTATATTAATTTTAAGTCATCAACTTATTGAGTAATTTATTAAAAATATGTAATTTACAAATTTTATTATTTAAAAGAAAAGAAGTACAAATCGTATGAAGCTAACCGAATAAGAAATAAGAAATTACTGTATTCCAATTAAACAATCATGATGTGATAGAACTTACCAAAAAGATGCATAGTGGTAAAGTGAATTACGAATAAAAGCAGAATATTCCTAACCTTTACAACTTAGTGGGCTTGTGACATGTGGACTCTTTGACTTTAACTCTTGTAAAAGTGACGAAATTGGACCATAAATTGAAAATCATAGATTTGTCAAAGTCTTTATACATTTTAAGAAGAAAAGAAAAGAGAAAGGCAAAAGCTACTTGTCGTTGCTTTACATACTCCCTAAAGTGTGATTTAGTTGGCAAAAGTTAATATTAATATTCAAAAAAACACCAAAAGTTAAACCTAAGGTTTATTAATTATGATTTAAATTATAATTAAAAGAGAATATCGTCAATCATTTAAAATTTTGAAGTTTATTAAAAATAAAATTAATTATTTTATTTTAATTTATAAATATTAATTAATTTATAAATATCAACTAATTAATCAATAAATCGATCAGTTCCTAATAACAAAGGTTATTAAAATATGAAATTAAAAAATTAAAAAACTAAACTGAAATTTTTGTTAATTTAAAATGTTTACAATTGAATTGATCGAATCAGTTTAATTTTTTAATCGTCGGCAAATATATAAATTTATAAAGTCTTGAATTATATATAAAAAAAAGATCATGTTTATAATCTTTTGATCTAAACCTCTTATTGCAATCTATTTTCTTGGATCATGTTTTATTATACTTTCTCTAACTATAAATAAATCACTAAAATTTAGATAAATGTAGGAGTTATATGGATTGTGTTATATCTTATAACTTATACTAGCAATGTAGTTAATTTATTTTTAAAAAATTTAAATTAGCTCAACTTAATTTAATGTCACTAAAAATATCACAATACATTTTGTATAGTTAAAAGAATTTCAAAGTCACGCAGCCTGTAACAAAAACTTTAGTTACATATCATGGATCGAATATGTAAGGAAAACGACAAAGAAATGCGAAAATACCTAATTTCGATTTCATAACAATCAAAGGAACTTTTCGATCCGAAATGAGCACAAATCTATCAACACCTTTATGGGATCTACTCATTAGGATGTGATCAATGTCTTTTCGTAGTTTTCCTAGAACGTAAACCTCTGAATGAGTTAGAGTAATTTTACGTTCACTAATTACTTAAGCAACTACAAAAGATCTTAACCTCATCTTTTATATAAGATTTATTTATTATAAATTAGATATGAATCCGGTACAAATTAATCAGCCCATTCAATTGTATCATTTATTGAGTTGTTAGTCACGAGAAAGTTCAAGTGACATTGAATGCATATATTCAACTTTTCTATAAAACAAAATCTACACATTTATCACAAATCAGAACCCACCATTTGGTCCTTGAACAGATTCTAGTCATGTCCTTTGAGGACATGTTTCTGCAAATTGTTATGATTATATGATTATAGGCTTTGAAAGTTGTCTAAGAATGGAACCCACAAACAACACGTGTTGTTATTTTTTTAATGTCCACCAACACAACCACCAAAAACAGTAAGGAGAGATAACACTAATTAGTTATACCTAATTTTTTTAGTTGGCGTAATTATGAGTTGATTTTAATAATTTATTATAATTAATCAAATATTAAAAATTTGTCAAATATAAATTTAATTGAGTTTGAATATTTAAAATCAAATTCAAAAGTAAGCAAAGTATAATGATTCGTTAATATTAAATTAGATTTGAATTAATTTGTCATCATTACATCTTACAATAAGAAACGGGCAACAACCATCTAAATCATATGTTATCATAACATCATATATTTCACCTTAAAATCTAATTAGTTAGACTTAATTTTTTTAATTTGAGTAACCTAAATTCAATTAATAACATCATACCTAATTTTTTAAGTTTGAGTATTCAAATTTAATTCAATTTGTTAATTTTGAGTTAATTTTAATAATTTGTTATAACTAAACAAATTTAAAATTGTGTTAAATATAAACTTAATTAAATTTAAATATCTAAAACCAAACTTGAATTCAATTAAATCATAATGATTCGTTAATACTAAATAACATCAAAATTAATTTATCATTCTTACATCTTACTAAAAAATGGACATCGACTACTTAAATCATACGTTATGAAACAATGTCAAAAGATACATTTTTTAATGAAAAATGCAAAAGGGTCGTGTTTTCGATTTGGTTACTTTCTGGACAAGGCATTAGACTGAAAAATTACATACTCAACCCATGAGGGCTGTGGTGGAGCAGCAAGATTCTTTCATCTTTAACCAAAATCTTGAGTTTGAATCTTAAGAATGAAGTCTTCTTAAAACTGGTGCGAAAGAACTTTTAAACGACAATCAAATGGCGAAAAGGGCAATGGGTGGGTGACGGAGCCAACTTGCTCCCACTGCATCTAAAAATTTTTATTTTATTAAAAAATTAAAATTTTACTTCTATTAATTTAATTGGTGACAAAAAATAATAATAAAATTATAGATATATTAAGATATCAAATAAAAATAAAATCTGAGCTCGTTTATTTTTATTGAAATTATTATTATTTGAGCCCATAATTTTTTAAATGAAAGCTTACAAATAGAGAGATAAAAATTACATGTTTAATTAATTTTTTTTAATTCAGATTTTTCTAGATAAAAACTACATACTTAATTGACTTTTTTTATTCTGATTTTTCTACTCTGTTAGCTTCTGCATTGCACTATTTTTTACCCTTTTGACTTCTTATTACCCTAATTCCAGGACAACTACCACATCCAAAGCAAATAATAATAATGCAATTGTGGAAAGGATTTCCCTACAGGCTTCGTCTCGTTCTATTGCTGATAGAAAAATTCTCACTTATTTTTTTTGGAAGAATGTTTAGTACGTATAATTTAGAGATAGGTTCTTGTAAGTTGTAATAAAGTTGGTAAATAATGGATGAGCCGGTGAAAATGACGAAACAAAATGACGTATCTTTTTAATGATGATAAAATTTACAAAGATAGATTATTATTGCTAATAAATGACTGGTTTAAAATTTCTGAGTAGTATAATATATCATTTTCTATATCAAATCTAATCGTAATATGTATGAAAATTTTACTTTTTGTTTATATATTTCATAAATTTGCATATATGTAAAGTATTTTTTCAAGATAATAATGTAATTTTTAGTTTATTAAATATACAAATATTTATATTTTTATAATATAAGAATACTTTAAATATTTTATTCCAATCAAAATAATTTATAAATCCATATGAAATATTTTTGATACAGATTGAAAAGTGAAAAAATCGCAGAGACGATCTTATCCTTGTTCCGAAAGTACAGGAAGTGAAATAGGTGACAGCAGTTGGTTAGGTAAACAAGTCTTTGTAGGTACAGTAACTAGTAATTGAGTACTTTAAAACTTGTGAGAGTGAAGAGCAACCAGGTGGAGCTTGCGAATTATTTACGTATACTTTAAATTTCCATGTCAGCACGTGCTGAACAATCAACCTCGTCATTAATTATAATATCAATGTTAAATTGGCTATCAGACATACAAAAAGTTCAAAAACCTGCAACACAAATATTAATCCATTTAAATATTCAGATTATGTCCACCATCATATATTTCCAATTTCTCCTTCTATATTTTAACTTTAAAAATATTCAATTGCACATCTTAACATTTTATAACAAAACCTATATGTACATACTATTTTATTTCCAAATACAACTGGACATTATACTTTCCAAATTTCCATTGTGCATTTGCGTAGCGACTTAGTTCACTCCTAAAGGTGGTAAGTTCAATTCATAATGCGAGTCTCTTCGTGTTCTTGAGAGCCACGATAAGAAAAATTGCTATTTGTTTAACAATTTAAAGAAAAATTAATTAAAAATATATTAATATTAATTAAAATGAATTAGTCAAATAAATTGTTAATTTGCAATTAAATAATTAATTTAATTTAATTAACTTAAATTTAAGATAACATATTTAGGTTTCTTCAAATTTAGACTATAAATTTCATAAATTTTTTTAATTTTAATTAATTATAATAAGTCAGTCAGTCAATCATGAAAAATAATTTATGAAATTTAAAAATAAAAATTAATTAAAAATAAAATCAATTTAATTTAATCAGTTTATGATTAAAATAAAGTATTTAAACATTTCCTTATAATTGATAAACCATAATAAATTAGTTATTCCAGTCTTCTCAATAGGTCTAATTAAGTTTAATTAAGATTGATTAAGATATTTAGAATTAATTATATTTGAACTTAAATTTTCTTAAAAAGCTTAAATTCCATTGTACTCATAATTAACCTCTTTTTTTTTTTTGTAACTCGCGAAGTATTATAGGAGAATCTCAATTATGAGAAAATACTTTTAAGTCATCCACTCTTAGACTAATCCTCATTAGAGTCGGATAGATCCTTTGCAGAAGATAAAGTTCTAGTTTGAAGTTTTAAACAACTGAGTA
>JANSVB020000475.1:814897-832956 GCA_025504935.2 Erythroxylum haughtii
GTTTTCGGGAATCCTGTAAATTGAAGGGTGTCCATCTTTTCTGTACACTGTCATCCTGCTGATGTTGAGATAGAAGACAGGTGTTTCCATCTCTGAAATCACTGATTCAAGAATCTTCATCATCCATGGATAGGGTCCAAGCTTTGTTTCATTGGTTACAGGTCTCCTCTCTCCATTGCAGTGACCGCCTGAGTTCCATTTCCCTTTCCTGCACTAAGAAGGGTTCGTTTAACATAGACATGTTTGGTCCATTTTAGATGTATTGCATTTCCTGGTTAAAATTCGATCTAACTTGTTCGGGCCTATTCGGATTGTCTAAATTATACCAAATTTTCCAAATCTAAACTCAATTCAGTTTAAGGCTAGAATTAGGTACTCATAAATCATGCAATATGAAATATCATGCAACCTTATCACTCGACAATCAGGAGATGTGCTCAAGTTTTTTTCATACCTGAAATGGGAAGCTGAGTATCCTCGAAAGAAGACTCTGGTTCGGTTGCTGTTAATGTTAGAATCAATCCATCGTGCCCAAGTCCACAAAGCTTTTCTGTAAGCTTCTGTCACTTCCATTTTCTTGTAAACACGAGTTCCTTCCTGAAAGTAACGCTTGCTGTGAAAAAGAAAAAGGATTATCAGATTGATTAGATTTGATTTGATAGTGAATCCAACAAGAAAGAGTCCCTACTTTTTGTAGGTTTTCTGGTGAGTCCACCAATGGCCCGAGTTGAAGATGATTATATCAGCATCATTGTACTTGGAAGAGGTGTCTTGGATCATGTCGAGTCTCAGTGTTTCTTTTCCAGATCCTGAGATCCTCCATTCTTGAACAAGGAATGGTGATTTGATGAAGTCTATCAAGCATCTGTAGTCCTACATCGTTAAAAAGGAAAATTACATATGTGAAGAACAACGAACACTGAACGGAAATGGTGTTTCATCAATGGACATTGAAATGGTGAGTATGAACTCACGAGGAATTTGAAGGAGTAAAAGCCCCGAGTCCTGAACTCGCGCCTCCCTGCAACTTCTATAATTCTACTTTTGTTTTCTACAGATTCTCTCAGCACACACACCAATGATTCCCACATGTTCCTGTTCAATGAATCCCCCACAAACACCAGTCTCTTCCCTCTCAACATCTCAAGCATCTTTCTTCCATCAAACCTGCACCGATTCAAACAAAAAACAAAACTTAAGAATAGACTTCTGTAAATGGTGTCGTTATCATGCAAGGTGTCGATAATTTTAGACCTTGGAAGGTTGCAGTCATGTGGCTTCCAACGATATCTCAGGTAATCAGAATCAGGCCTTCCATTCTTGAAACAGTTAAAGGAATCATCGATATATGGGCACGACCCAGGTTGGTAAATGGGTTCGGAATCATCATAAACCCAATTTCCATGGAAGATATTGCAAGAACTAAGCTCAGCAACAGCCACATCCACATCAGGTCCCTCTTTTCTTGAGTTCTTTCTTGTTCTTTCTATCGCAGCAATTGTTGAGAGTGTGCAGTTATCGCTCAAATCTGACACGACGCATGTATCTGAAGGTGTGATTGAAGAGAAAGGAGAGATATAGTTGGCTACGAAGAGGAGGCGATAAGCGACTGCAGAAACTGTCAACGATGGAAAGTGATGGTTGGTTACTGTAGTGGACAGGAAAAGTATTGAGATTACAACAAGAGAAATGGCTACAAGATTGGATCTTGATCTTGACAGGAGAGAACAAGAAAGGGTCTTTGAGATGCTCATGAAAGAACTTGCATGGTTTTTGAAAGATGCCATTGAAACTTGAAAGGTTCTCATTTAAGGTGATTTATGTTCTGGTTTTTCTGTAAACTATAGAAGAGAGACTTTGATGTTTTGGAGGGAAGAATAGTTCGTTTTTCTGTTTCTGTTTTCCGAATTCCCATTTATTTCTTATATTAATCCACTTTCTGGTACCTTTAGGACTGGTCAAAAATAAAATTAGTTTTTCTTCTTCCAAGAACTCCTTATATCAGAACAGATGGTATTAATTTAAAGGTATAACAAATACAACAAAAGGGTGTGCATAAACTTCATTGTTCTATCTTTCACATCAAGAACTGAGATTTACTCTTTAACATGTCCAAGTATTTCAACTTCAAGTACTCCATCTTTTAAGTTTTAACCAAGAACTTTAACTCCCACTGCTAGCTGATAACTTGACTTTGACATCATCAGAATTGTCAAATCGACAAAGCTTGTCCTGCCATCATTAGGCCGAATCCGAATAGAATCCGCTTCCCGCACGTGTGTCCAGCTCCACTGTTTGTTTCGTCCGCAATGTGCTCAGTTACGTTGAAATTGCCTGCAGGAGACCAACATCCACAGGTAAATAGCCTAAAGCAAGACAATGCCTTGATAAACAACTGAAGAAGTAGAACCTCTTTCAGTTCCAGAGCCACATCCTGCTTTGATTGTGTCTCTAATGTCATTTATAGTAGCTTTATTGTAGAACTCAAAGTTTATCATAATGTTTTCTATACAGCTCAGAACTAAATGCGTCTCCGTTAGGCACGGTCCGCTGCAGTATTGATCAACATATTCATGAGGCACTTCGATGTTTCCACTCTCGGTCAGCCTGTAGGATTCGTCGCAGCTACTATATATCTGAGATTTACAGGGTGAAAAAACTAGCATGTTAAGCAATGCAAAGCCAGTTTGTAAGAACTCTTTCAAGTATATGATCATTAAAAGTAATAAAAGTTCCA
The DNA here is from genome assembly GCA_025504935.2 of Erythroxylum haughtii. Taxonomy (NCBI): domain Eukaryota; kingdom Viridiplantae; phylum Streptophyta; class Magnoliopsida; order Malpighiales; family Erythroxylaceae; genus Erythroxylum; species Erythroxylum haughtii. Next base: position 817,635 of record JANSVB020000475.1, read on the forward strand.
TGTAAAGCAAAGAATTTTAAGATTCACAAGAGTTTAATGTAACTTGCTCATAATTGAGATCCGAACTTACACTTCTATCATTGAAACATAGTACTGCTTTGGCAACAATTTCGGCTGGATCGACACCAGCACCGGAATGAGACCCTTCTTCATCAACTGTACCGTTTTGTGCATTGTCAACACCTTTCCTTGTGTAAGGGACATACCCATCAACCACAGACTCGTCTGCGTTCCCTGTCGAGGATGAAAAACAGTAAGCAATGGTGACAAACGAGAAAGAGTTAAAAATTTCCAGGAAACCTTCCTCTTTCACTCACCTAAGTTGCTGCAGTAAAGTGAGAAAAAAACAATAGCTACAGCCAAAACAAAGATTCTAATGGTGAGGAAATTTTCCATTATTGAAGCTAGCAGGTAACAGAATTCATGAAGGGAAAAGGGACGAGTTCAGGCAAGTTATATAGAACGTGGTGTCACCAATTTATTGAAAATCTCATGAGTTAGTTGCTTAATATAACCATATTCTATGTCCAAGGTTGACTGTTATTAACCAACTCACTTGTACGATTTGAACAATTTAACAATTGTGAGGTGCTAGTACGTTGGCCCCATTGGCCAATGATGAAAACTGTGTGATTTTCCTTAAACTACTGACAGAAGATTTGCTGAATTTGATCAAGAGAAAAGATCAGCAAATTGTCATCTCTGCTTCCACATGAGAGCAGTCGGGTGAAATGGAGTGAAGCAAGAGGGAAAGCAGTTGGATGGAAGTCACCAACTTTCACTTGCTAATTAGAATTTCTCTAAGAGCGCTTAAATTCACACCTAAAATCGTTTTCAGCCTTTGCTACAAGTAAGGTTGCTTCTCAGTTTCATTGTCAAGAATTAGTCCTTAGGCCATGAGCCAAGCAATCGATGCAAGCAAACGTTAGCAAAGTGTGCGTGAAGGGCTGGTAATAGTTCAGAGCAGAAATTGAGAAAATAATGGTCAACCTGTATGATTCAGATAACTTTTTCTTTAAGAGTTTACACATTTTGAAACCAAATTATGTTTTAGACATGTCGAAGTCATATCAGCTCCTAGCAGTTCATTCATCGCCTTTTTGAGAAATACGAGACATATCGGTTCAAAATAGAGAATTAACAGTCACCATCAAGGGACAAAATCATTTCATAATGTGCGGAAAATGTTGGTGAAATGCCATCCCGGGCTCAATTGTCTACAAGTAATGCTAGAGAATTAAAATAAAAGAGGATACTAAGAGAACAACACTATGGAAGAAGAAACGAAGGTGCAAGGATGCAAGACAGTCTTGAATGAAGTAGAAAAGAGAACATCAATTGAAGACATTTCTCATACATATGTATACACATTGTTCCTTGCCTGGAACTTCAAAAGCATAGTTTAACATGATCAGCGGTGTCAAATAAGAACACAATGGCTAGCACCATAAAACAATTCTTAAGATTCTGTAATTTTTCCTGAACCAGGGGATAATATGATCCCGCCAGGCATACGTAATGCCTATGCAAAGCCGGAGGTAATGCTCTGAATGGGAAGTTCAATTCCATCCCCGGAAGAACAACCTTAGATGCCTTCCACTTTTATCCCTGTAGAAAAGCAAAAGAAAAAGAGCATATCGGTTTGCAGTATGAGTTGAAACATTGCGAACACTACTGGGGTCAATCGGCAATGAGACGCCCATCTGTGAGCACTGAACCCTTCTGAAAATGGCCACCTTAATTTGCTCCTCAAGTGCCGAATTCAACCAACGTATTCACAAGGCAACATGCCATTTCTCACAATTTTAGCAACCACTTGTCTCCATTCAATGCTAGCAAATCCCAAGGAATTGGCGAGAAAATGCAAAGAGATGCACATAGCTACACTGGAGGCTATCAAGAGATTTATACTGTCAAGCCTCAAGGTTAGTTTCCTTTGATCTGACTGTACTAAATCAGTAAGCATATCCTTGGACAAAAGCCGATACCCCAGTTAAAAGTCCTCAACAACAAGGATAGGAACAATTTTTCTTAGAGAGCATACTCCCATTATGTCATTTCATCGCAATTGGATAGTAGATGTATTATATCCAATGCACGTGATTCTGCAACCAAGTAGACCTCACGTTTCATTGTTGTCTCTGCCTCCAAAACAAAAATCTGATAAAACAGCATTGTCTTATGAACCAGAGAAAGTATGATAAGATTTTACAATGATTCCCCTGTCACGACACGCTTTTGTCAGTTTTTCAGCCTCTTGAACTTGACCTTGCTTCACTAGAATGTCAAAAATTAGATTGCATGTAAAAGAATCTGGAACACAGCCATTCTGTTCCATGGAGAAAAACAACTTCTTAGCTTCATCATATCTCCCTAATTCACCTAATGCCTTAATAAATGCACTATAAGTATAACTATCTGGAGCTAAGCCCGATGTCAACATGGAAACAAAAAGTCTCTCAGCTTTCTTAATCTTTCCTACCCTACAAAAGCTTTGAATGAGAGCATTGAAAGAAAAGATATCAGGGCTCATTCCATCCCTTTGCATCTTCCTAACGAGTTTCAATGACCTACCGACATCACCTATGGAACACAAAGAATGGATCATTATGTTATATGTAACAACACTGGGAGAGACACCCCACTCAATCATCTCAGAAAGACAACTTAAAGCATCTTCGAACTGTTTTGCTCGGCAAAGAACATCAATTATTGAACTAAAAGTGAAGACATCAGGTGTGAACCCATGCTCCAAAAGCATCTCTAAAAGATCACGTATTTTACGCACCTCTCCATCCTTGCAATACCCATTCATAAGGGTATTAAAAGTAACTAGGTTAGGAGTTATACCTCTATGTTTCAACTCTTTGAAAGCTTCTGATGCTTTGTCCATCATACTGACTTTGCAGAAGCAGTCAATTACCATATTATACGAAAAAACATTTGAAATGAGCCCACCCTTAACCATCTGACTGTAATATCGATCACCGTCTGTACATTTTCCAGCTTTGTACAAAGCTTCAAGCAACATCAGATATGTGCTAAATCCTAACTTCATGCCTCGCTCAGTAAATCTGTCCAACATCTCACAGGTCTCGTGTAGAACCAAACCCTTCAGCAGACAAGTTATCGTGATGTTGAATGTTTCACTGTTAGGCAAATACCCGAGTGCGCCAAGTTTTCTCAGCAATGCACCAGCCTCCCTTGGCATACAGTTATTTGACAGGCAACAAAGTAGAGCATCACAGGCTAATCTCCCCATGGTAGGCTCTCTTTCAATAAATCCTATTATCAGTTCAAATGCTTCACCTGGGGTGACACAACGAAACACCCCGTGAACCAATGATCTAATAGTAGCTTCATTAGTCCTCACATTTCTTGCCTTCATTGTCTCTATAACCTTAAAGGCTTCATCCACCCTCTTCGCATTACAGAACCCGTCAATTAAGATAGTGTAAGTAAACACATTAGATGCATATCCCAAACCCTCCATTTGTTTAACCAGTCGAATTGCCTCATCCACCACACCCATCCGACAAACTCCATGAATAAGTATATTGTAAGTAAACCTGTCAGGTGTGCAACTATCTGCTTTCATCTGTTGAAATTTCAAATAAGCTGCGTCTAGAGAATTGGATTTCACAAGAGCATCAATAACTGCATTATATAATCTCGTACTATGACGAAGACCCAAAAATGATATTTGCCCAAATATCTCATTGCAATACTTTGCCAGTCCCAATCTGCCCCAACTGCCAATCAAAATGCAAAGCAATTCCTCAGTTACTCGACAACCTGAGTCTATAATCTCTTTGAGCAATTCAACAGACAAAACAACAGGACCTTTCCGGTAAAGAGAATTGGCCAAAGCACGGTTGATTGACTGATCCCTTGCAAATAAGGAGTCAATATTCGAAAGCCAGATATAAAACTTCAAAGGGTGTAATGGGTTTTCCAGATTTTGCAAAACACTAACTACAAACTGAGAATTCAAAACAATCCTTTTTGCCCTCAACTCTTGGTTTAGCAATAAAAACCAGTCCTTTCTTAGTAGAACCCTGGAAAAGTAATCATGATCAATCGGACGAATGCATCTATTACGATAAAAATCACTTCTTGGAGAATGATCTGAGTTGGGACGACGAGTACGACTACTTGAAGAAGCTTCAACGTTGTTGACACTGGTCAAGCCAGCTCTGGTCTTTGTGGGATTTTCACAGCAATGTTGAGAAGTCGCCAAGCTCTCCTGATGGGAAGAGAGGCTCGTGAGCACAGGAGATAATGCCCTTGAAGCTAAAGGAAGAGCTCTCAATCTCATGTCACCCCTGCAAAGACGCAGGAAGCAAAACGGCGCCGAGGGTTCGTTAAACCAATAATTCAGACCAAAGAACCGCCGGGGCTTGCAGGTGTAGGCCTTGGTCATTTCCAAATTCATTGTTGGGTCGTCTTTCAATTAGGCCTCATTAACAAATTTCTTACTTTTAATTAAATGTCATTAAATACTTATATATATATATATATATATATATACACACGGGGCCTAAGCCCAAATAAGATCTACATATGTGTTACATGAGGGAAAGCAACTCGAACCGAGTCTGCTAATAGCAAGGGCGAAATTTCGTCAAAAACATCGTTAAACCATTGTACTCCTAATGGCAATCTGTAGCTGTAATTAGCTAACAAATCCATCCAACGATTACTCTCTTGATATATATGGTGCACCCACACCTTGACTCTTATTTTTTGTTACTTATTTTATGATATTATCTTTATCGTAATTTACTAAAATTTTAATGTATTATATAATTTGATTAAAAATAAAAAATAATAACAAAAAAAGTAAAATGAACGAAGGGTCTTTTATTTATTCAATGTATACATATACAGGATTAAAATAAATCACATCCCTTCAATACAACAACAACAACTCAACAGCCGCCTTGTTGGAATGCAGAATCTGAGAATTAGAAATACACAGCTTTTACCTATAATTAAGTACCAGAGCCGCTTGTGAATTGTGATCAATCCACCTAGGCTACTTGTTAGTACTCACTTGGCCACCAGATGTACAAGCTGGCCTTCTCGGAGGAAGTTGTTGATGCGGTGTTCTCTGCAATTTCTCAGTTAGTTCTTTGAATTTCAAAGAAAATTAAATTCTTTAATATTTGCTAAATTAAAAATTATTAATATTATAAATTTCATTTTATAAAATTTTCAAATTAACTAAATCTTAAAATCTAACTAAAATTCCATCCCAACATGTTTTTTTTATAAGATTTAAAGGAAATAATTTGTTATTTTTCAAAATAACACGTTTTTTTTACCATATTGGGTAATGTAAATTTTGAAAAACATAATTACTATTTAACTTTTAACTTGCTATTTTTTAATATTCAAAATAAATTCTTTTTGGATTTGAGAAATATAACCCAATTGGCACACCACCCCACAAGCAACCCAAACAGGCACATCTCATTATCAAGGGTTCAACTGGCACTCTATCTATGGTTAAAATCTCAGCTACCCCAGCTCTTATAAAAGGGACTAGCATGAAATCAAGCTTGGGACTTGATTGAAGTCAAGTCTAGTTCTCAACTATCTAGCCACACTCGTTGGGGCAAAAATAAAAATTAAAAAAAATACCTGTAGTTTAGGTTGCAAAGTCTCTATTGCCACTTTAGCCTTCTGATTTACTTCTGCTCCTTGCTGATTTCAAAACCCACAATTTCAGGTAATAAATGACATTTTTATATTCAAACCACAAATTAAAAATAAGAATTAAAAGGAAACTACCTTACACAAAGCCCAATCTGCCGAATCAAAGAAAGCTCGTTCATGGTCCTGTAAATTCAATATAAATATTTAGCAAATATTTATATAATAATGTCTCTTTTTTCATGACCAAAACACTATAATATTACCTTAGAAATTAAAGGCTTCTTCTTGGGAGCAAGCTCTCCATATTTCTTTGCCCTAAATGTCTCCTGATATTAACATAGTTAGATCCTCGTTTTAGCATATTTGTATCCTTTTCTTTAATTGAAAAATATCAATTCGTTAAATAAAAAATTTAAAATATATAGATAATTCTGAATTTATTGAACTTTAGAACAAAATTGAATTTTACATAATTAATTTTTATTTAAATGGTTTAAATTTTAAACTAATTCAAATTATCAAAAAATCATATTTTTTTAGGTTTTTTAGAAATTCCCATTTTTCTTATAATTTGGTTGAAAAATAACAACGAAACATACGTAATATGACTATTAAATATAAACTAATCAAATGTTTACTAATATGATAACCTAACTCAATACTTGAATATGATATAAACCAATAAATTGCACTTAAAATTTAAGATACTTATAATAAATATTAGTTTGAGTTAGTTTGATTCGAATTTAGTAATTAATTTAGGTCGTGATGTAAATAATAATTTATTTATATCATAAAGTAAATAGTTTTTTATTAATTTATATACTATGTATATTTTATAATTATTTTTCACCAAAGTTTAAGATATTTTTTTAAATTTAAAAATTAAAAATAAACTTTTCGAAATCTTTAAATATTAAAAATTTATTTAAAAAATCTTGGGTCTTTTAAGCTTTTTATATTTATTATAGTATTTTCTATAATTTAAGATACTTATAATAAATATTTGCTTAAGTCAAATTAGTTAGTTTGACTCGAATTTAGTAATTAATTTAAATCGTGATGTAAATAATAGTTTATTTAAATAACGAAATAAACACTATTTGATTAATTTATATATGATGTCGTCTTGTTTATATTTTATAATTATTTTTAACCAAAGTTTAAGATAAAATATTTTTCTGAAACTTTATAAATTAAAAATAAATTTTTTGAAAACTTTAAATATTAAAAATTTATAAAAAGAATATTGTGTTTTTTACGCTTTTTATATTAACATACTCTACCGTTACCTTCAATGGAAGAACGAGAAGAAAGGTGTTAGTGTCAAATTGGTCATAAGCAATTTGTATGTCACACGCTAGTGACATAATTAACTTTCAAGTCGTATAAATTAAGATTAGGTATTGTCCTGACTCAAACCACAAATGAGTCACCCAAAAAAGTTATTTTTCTATTCAATAAGAAATGCAATCATGAACTATGTCCACCAAAAGTGATAAGTTGATTACTTTGAAGTTTGAACAAGAAAATAAAACCTAATTTAAAGAAACTCAATACCTTGTCATTTACTCTTTCCTCTTCCCAAGTTGAACTAAAGTATCACTTAATTCTTAAATAAATAAATAATAATAATGAAAAGGTCTAACAAAATTAATGTTTTAATAATAACAGTAACAACATCAGTAAAAATTTAAAGTTTGAAAAAATCTAATAGTACGCAGTCTTACTTTTAATTAATAGAGAAGCTAAAATTGATATTTTAAATTGAGTTATTAAGTTTATGAAAAAATAACAATTTAATTTAAATTTTTAAAAATTTGAATACCAAATTGAAATTTTTTTAGAAAAATTATCACTGTAAAATATGTTATCCTAATAATATTCTATAACATTTTTAGAGTCGTATGACTTCAATAAAATATCAATAAAAAATCATTACCTAAATTTAATCCCATAAATTATAAATACATACTAAATTCCTAAATTATTTACTATATAAAACTACAATTTTTATTTTAATGAGAAAACACTCAGAGATGATTCTAAATATATACTTTAAATTATTATATTTAAGAATTATGATATTTTATAAGAATAAAGTGTAAGTGTAAAATATCTTCTAATTTTTAATTATTAATGAATTAATTAAAAATTTGAAAATTAAAAAAATTGTCAACTAGTTAACGTGTTCACATGTTTTGTTTCAGTTATGACATTTTTATTATATTTTATTAAATTTTATCTATATATTTAATAAACATATGAATGAGATTTAATGAAAATTAATAAAAATATCCATAATATTTAGCCGTACATTGCCGACAATTGAAGAATGTTTCTGATGTCAGCATCTGGAGTTTCTGCTCAGTTCTCACTTGTCATGACACGTGGGAACCACAGAACTTTGCATCAATTTAAGCCAATAATTCTCTTCCAAAAATATCTATTCCTTTTTTTATTTATTTTAGATATAAATATAAACATTTTGAATGATTACCTTTTACGTTTAAAGAATTACAAAAATTAACAAAAATTTAAAATCTAATTAATTATTACAAATTAGTTAGATTCATTCAAATATTAATAAATTTAATTAGATTCAAATGAAAAATTAAATATTAAAACTCAATTAAAATAAAGTTTTCAAACTCGAACACAAATTTTAAAAAGTCAAACTCTGCCGGACTTAACCTGAACTTTGGCAACGCTACTTAAACCGTGAAACAAGCATACAAATCGGTTTATGTTATGTCTCCTCGTGAAAAGAGGGTTGCTCTCACATGAAAGTGGTTAGAGACTACCTAAGATCTATACGAAATAAATTATGTTTTAAGCTACCAATCTCCTATATTCTAATTTCCCAAAATGAGACCACGCAGTACACAGAAACAGAGAGACAGAGAAAAGGAAAGAAACAGAGCTGCTAGTCCAGTTATGGAGATTCAGAATTGATACCTCGGAAGAACTGAAATCTTCGTTTCCACCACAATCTGCCATCTGGGTTTCTCTCCTCTGCAATCACCGACTGCCATTAAACATCAAAGAACGTAGCTTGCAACACGTAATTGACTAAAACCGAATAAGTACGGAGAAAGAACAAAAGCATTGAGAAACAGAGTCTCTTCAAGCTCTCAAAGAGAAACAGAGTGCGTAGAAATGTCAAGCAATCAAACCACAAACCAAAACCATATAGTCATTAAGGGCAGATATGGATTACAACGAGAAAGCAAAAGATTTGTCATGTAAGGAGGATGATTGATCTGCATTACCTTTGTAGTTTGAGAGAAGGTAAAGAAAGAGACAGAAAGAGAGAGAGAAGCAGAGAGAGGAGAGTTATAGATGGAGTCTGAGCAATGGTATTGAGTGAGAAGGTAAGACAAGTATATTCACTAAAGATATACATTAAAAAAAATATTTTTTTTTTATCTGCGAGGTGTTTTAGAAGGGTCTCAAATACATCTTTAAGTTATTTACATTCAGACTAATTCCTGCTCGAATTGAGTAGGTCTTTTGTAAAAAATAAAACTCTAGTATCAAATTTTAAACAACTCTATAAAAAAGCAAGGACAATGATCTTTAGTGTACATATAAGGTGAAAATTTTAAAATTAAAAGCATAAAAAAACCGAAAAAATTATGACACACACATAAGGTCATGAATTGGTGGTTAGGAATAAAGTTTAATGTTGGTGGTAGTGTTTATGACTGGTCGGCCCAGTTCAAAAAAGTTCTTTAAGCGTGAATTTAAATATTTGATTTTAATTAAATTTAAATTATTAATTTTGAATTATTTTTATTTAATTAATTAAAATTAAAAATATCAAAATTTGAACTTACTCTTAATTCACGCTGAGTTTGAATTCAAATTCAAATTCGAATATAATTTCAATTAAATTAATTTTAATATGTCAAATTTAATTCATTTTACCTTAAATTAATATTTCTTTTCTAACTAATAGTTAAATAATTATTTCTATGTATATGAAGTATAAATGTATCAAAATAATATATAGTAACTATTTTTTAAATACATATATAAAAATAAATATCTCTATTAATCACATACATTTTAAATAAAATATAAGTGATTTTAAAGGCCTTAAATACAAAGCAAAACCTAAAATATAAGTTATTTTTGGGATTCGAACTTATAACTTTTTAATTAGGGATGAACGATTTTTACCGTTATTCCAACATTATTATAAGATTTGTTTTATATTAATAAGGACAGACTAAGACATAATTTTATGCCGTGGACACGTCCACGTCTATTGCCGTATACGTCAAAACCAACGGCCTTCTCCGTTTCATAGCTGAACTTTTCAACTTCATTACCGACCCTTCAATGCACCGTAATTCAAAATTAAATAATAAACTTAATAATTCAAATGGTGTTTACAATACATTTTTTTGAAGCATGCATGGAAGTTTGGTGAAAAGGAGAAAGGAAGATGTGTAGGTAACTTGGCAAAGTGACCAATGAATATTCTATCGTGTAGAGAAAGATAGGGTTTGAAATTTCCACCTTGTTTCTCGTATAGAATAGATACAAAACTTAAGTTATTGGTTCCTAGAAAGTTTCGAAAATTTGAGTTTGACCCGATCCAGTTAAATTTGTTTTTATTTTTATTTGATTAAAATAAAAATATATATTTTTTATAAAATGTTGTCATTTTTTGAAATAATTGTCAAGTTTTAGATAGACTCAACTTAGATATCTCGAATTTAGTCAATTTAAACTCGACTTATTGATCTTAAATTAGGTCAAGCTAAGGCTTAATTGTCATCTCGAAATTTCGACCCGGTCTAGTTGGTTGGAAGGCTAATTCTTGGTGGGCTAGACCCTTAAATCCCTTTGCACATAAAGTAAAACTTATTAAATGCTTTCCTTATGGTTCTACATTGGACATGCTCACTCTTTATTACACCAAATGAGTGGAGTTAGGGATGACAAAGTATTCAATTTGAATTAACTAGATCTAGTTGAAGTCACTAAAATATAGGCTAGAGGGTAAACGATTTAGATCTAGAGATTGCACTTTATCATTAACCCAACTCGAAATCAACATAATTAATCCAAAATTTGAGTCCGATTTAGAATTTTTGGGCTTCTATTTAGTTTCGAACTCAGGATTCACACTAAAACAAAACTTGAAGATTGAAGTGAAAACAACATTATTTTGAATAAAATGATACTGTTTTTTTAAGTTTAAATTAAAAAATGATTAAGCTTGATTTGAACTCAATTAGATTTTGAGTCAGACTTGAATTTAGATTAAGTTTGAGCTAGTCTAATCCTGAATTGTATTTGTTTTTGTCTCAATTAATAGCAAAGTGGGTCATGAAAGAAGTATCGTGTGTGACATTTTGATAGAAAAATGCAGCTACTTGGCCAATTACAGGGAAGACAAAAGCTTTCCAAACTCTTTATAACAGGCATCCTGAAGCGGTATCCTATTGGTTACCAAATTTCGTATCTAAGTTATGCACGTCATGTTTGGCAGGATCGTGTTCAAGTACGAAATGAATCTCTCTTTTTAAAGCAATTCAGACATTATTATGGCTACTCCATACAATGAACAGAGATTAGGTTTTTGCCAGATTTTGTACCTGCCACTCAGCCAAATCAGAGACTGAATTTCATACGAGCATATGACAGACTCCTGAACAAATGGTAAACCCAATTTTAAAACGTTAATATGCATCCTCTAAATCCGAACTAAACCGGTTTAGTATCACTGGTATCCCGGAATCTGACTGATCTGGTTTGAGCTGGATAAATTCAAGTTAGGATATGGAAATAGGGACAAAATGTATACATCAGAGGATAGATTTAAGTCACAGAGAAAAACATCATACCAAACTAACAAGTATGAAAATGTTATTATGGATATGGAAGAATACAGCTTTTATTAGTCATCAGGATACAAACTACAACATAACTCGACTTATAACTTGCTCTGCTTCACAGGTCCCATTTCTTTTGCTTTGGCTCTCAGGACATGTTTCTGAATCTTCCCAGTAGCTGTCTTTGGAAGTGGTCCAAAAATCAAAGATTTTGGAACCCAGAAAGCAGGCATCTTGGACCTGCAAAACTTCAATATATCATCAGCATACTTCTGCTGATTGGATTTATCAAGTTCGGGCTTCAATGTCACAAAAGCACACGGCGATTCTCCCCATCGCTCATCTGCCCGAGCAACAACAGATACCTCGAATATTGCTGGATGTGTGTAAATAACATTTTCCACCTCCAGGCTACTGATGTTTTCACCTCCAGATATGATAATGTCCTTGGACCTATCCTTAATTTCTATGTAGTTATCAGGATGCTTAACACCAAGATCTCCAGAATGAAACCATCCGTTTGCAAAACACTCTTCATTGGCTTTTGGATTCTTTAAATAACCCTTCATCACAACGTTGCCCCTCATCACAATTTCTCCCATTGTTTTTCCATCTGCAGGGACAGGCTTCATTGTCTTTTGGTCAACTACATCTAGCCCCTCCAACCCAACATACCGGACACCTTGACGTGCATTCAAGCGAGCTTGAGTTATAGGGGGCATCGAGTCCCACTCGGGCTTCCAGGCACACACAGTAGATGGACCATAAGTTTCTGAGAGACCATAAGTGTGCGTAACACGGAAGCCCTTTTCTGACATTGCAAAGAGTATAGAAGGGGGTGGAGCAGCACCAGCCGTCATTACGTGAACTAGACGGGGCAGAGGAAGGATGGTATCCTCTTTAGGAGCATTGACTATGGAGTTGAGTACCACAGGAGCAGCACAGAAGTGACTGACACCACTGTTTGCTATAGCTGAATACACTGCCTTGGCTGTTACCTATAGAAGCATATGAAAGGTACAGTGATTGGCATCAATCTCACAAAACAGATCCTGAAATGAAAAACTTCTACACTTATAACACTAAATTCAACCCTATAGAAAAAGACATGATACACCTCCATGCTCAAACTTTTCTCTTCAAGCAAATGAAAACTGATCTACCGTGAATAAATTAACCAACAACCTTGATTTTATGACAATCCCAACTAACAGTGATCATGTTACAGAATTCAGGTGTCATTAATCAACAAAAACCAAAATGTGTTTGTTTTAGTAGCATTAATCGTTAAAACTCTTCTCACATCTTGCGAAGCAAAAGTGTGCTAGTAATAACAAAATCGACTAAAATTACCTGCCGCAGGCAAATACTTGTCCCGCAAATAGCAGCAAGAGTCCAAGTGAAACACCAACCATTACAATGAAACATAGGAAGAGTCCAAAGATACACAGCTCCATCACTAATTGGCCAAATCAAAGGATTATTCAAGGCCATAAGATATGCCCCACGGTGGCTTAACACCACTCCCTTGGGGCTAGCTGTTGTACCAGAAGTATAACCCAAAGCAATGCTCTGCCACTCATCCTCTGGTGGTCTCCAAGCATAATCTGCATCACCACTCTGCAGAAAGTCCTCATACTCAATGGCACCTCTCCCCACTGCCTCTTTAAGCAACATGGGATCACAGCTTTTATCAGCTATCACAATCAGAAGTGGTGACTTGAACTGTTTGTCACCTTCTCTGATGATTTTCAAAGCCTCATCAGCCAAAGGGAAGAACTCTTGATCCACCATCACAACTTCTGAATTTGAGTGACCTAACAGGAAAGCAACTGTTTGAGCATTAAGACGAATATTCACAGAGTTTATGACAGCTCCTGCCATTGGCACTCCAAAATGAGCTTCAAACATAGCAGGAACATTTGGTGCAATAATTGCTACCTGTCACCATAAATAAGAAAAACCGGCGTCAACCCAACTTAGATAACTATACATCAAGCCCAAATGATCAAAAAACAAAGGTAAATACTGTATCTTGAATCGAAAGCTTAAAATTTTCTCTAATAACGAAGAAACAGAAATCAGAGCCACAGGCACATCACACCGTTGACCAATTCAATTTGTTCATAAAGCATATCGCAACTTCTACCAACTTTTATGGATTGATCCGTACACTTGAAATCGACAAAAAAACAAGTAAATTATAGACCAAAATCACTATAAATGAGCAAAAGTCCAAAAGTCAATTGCTTTAAACCAAAGAGAAAATGAAAAATGATTGGTTTGACTATACCGTGCAACCGAGTCCGATGTTGCGTTTGTTAAGTGCAGAGGCCAAACTACGACACCTCTTGTATGTGTCGCGCCAAGTGTACGACACGGACCCATGAACCACCGAGGTTCTCTTCGGATGCACCGTCGCGGCTCTGTCGAGAAGCCAAAGCGGCGTCAACGCAGTGTAGTTGGCGGCGTTCTTCGGTAGATGGTCGATGTCTCTGCCCATCTCTTCCAAATCCACACACAGAACGGCCCCTTATCTTTAACAACAATCACGCACTTCAAACTCTCCTCGTCTCTCCTGATCCGTCTCTCATCTATATAATAGATGAGCTAGTTGCCAGCTAACTTATAGTGTGTTTGTGGTGGTGTGTTTTAATGGACTTTTCCAGTATGTTGCGCCGAAGGTAGAAAGATGTGCGATCGGGAAATTCTTAAAATAAGGGCCGTTTGGTACTGTTAAAATTTAAAGATAAAATTTTTAATTTAATAAATTTATTTAACCTCTATATAATATTTATTTAATTATTATGTTAGTTTAATAAAATAAATAATTTAAAAAGTAAAATTTTATTTGTAAATAGAATAAAAATAATTCATAATTTTAATTGATAAATAATTTTAATTTATTAAATATATAATATTAAATTAAATTATTTATAATTTTATTAAAAATTAAATAATTAAATAATATATTAAATGATAGTAAATAAAATTATAAAAATAAACAAAAACTACCTTTTATGGTTTTCATAATTTTTAAAAGCTGATGTAGATAAAAACTAAAATTTTAAATAAATAGGTTTCTTTTAATAAATTTAAAAACAAAAATTAAAAATTAAAAAATTGAAACAATCACCCTACAAATGAGAAAGAAGAGGTAAATAGAAAAGTAGAATAATTTCAATTCAAGTTACAATTTTGTACTATTTACTATTTAATTTAATTTTGATTTTCAATTTAATTATTCAATAAATTAATAACTTCATGTAAACTAAAATTAATTAATTAATTTTTATTTAATAATTTTTGTAATTAAATTTCAAAATTTTGAGACAATCTTTTTTCATTGTATTTTTAATTTTTAATTTATTTAATCTTTAATTAATTTAATGATAATTTAGTACCAGTTAATCTTTTAAACCTTAATTAAACAATCTCTTTCAAGATAATGTTTGGTTGGACGTGAGACTTATAATGAAATGGGATTTAAATAGATGTAATATTAGAAAATTTTTGTTTGAAATTGATGAAAGAATTCATAATGTAATATAGTGAAATGTTATTTGGAAGAAGAGTTTATAATATAATATAATATGTTTATCATTTTACATTTTATCCTAAACTTTTAAATCAAAACTTTCCTATTTTTACTGCTTATGATGAAATGAGATGTGATTTGGGTGGGCTCGTATTATTGGGTTTTGTCTCGTTTGGTCACACCTATATTCCGTAGGGGGTGCTGCGCATCCCGTGGGGGCAGCGGGAGTTGAACCTATGACCTCAGGGTTTTGTTGGGTGCAAGACCCACGTCT
>JANSVB020000475.1:833056-856355 GCA_025504935.2 Erythroxylum haughtii
ACCAAACGGGACAAAACTCAATGGTGCGGGCCCACCCAAACTAAGATGTAATATGAAACTCTTCTCTTTCATCTCATTCCATTCCATTTTATTATAAAGCTTCCTTCTAAACGATAGATTAATTACATTCCATTAATAAACCTCTAATCAAATATAACTTAAATCTCTTTAATTTATTGGTTTAACTTCTGGTATAGATTTTAAAACATTACACATAAAATAATTTTATCAATCTTCTATTACAAACTTTAATAAAACTAATACCATTTAATTACGAAAGACGAATCGAACTTAAATATAGAGAATTGATTTAAATTATACTAATTAAATAAAATAATATTATTTTAATGTAGGAACTCAAAATCAAATCTAATTTGAAGTCAGTTCAATCTTTGTCGTCACTTACGATCATTAAATAGACATCCACTGTCTTTTTGTTATTTCAATTAAAAATTTTCATTCATATGACACAATTTAAAAAATAATCTCATAAATTTTAAAATCAACTTATTGTTTAATCATAATATACGTTACTTACTTAATAGTAACATTTAATTCATTAATAAATTAAACTTTTATTTACTGTAAATTATTCTTATTAGAGTAAGAATTATAATTTATTTCGTTAATTAAGTTATTTGATATACACGAAAATACAAAAATGACTTTAAATTCATTATTTAAAATTCAGGTAAGTATTTTTATCTAATAAAAATAAAAGTAAATTTATATTTTATTCTGATATATATTAATTAATAGTTAGTGTTTAATTATTTCATTATTTGATAAATTAAAGTTTTAAGTCATAAATTAATAACACAAAATGATATTATATTTTTTCTTTAAACTTGAAAATTTATGTATACATACATACATATAAAAAGAGGAACTCCAATTATGCACATCAAAATCAAAATTAAGGCCTTAACATACAACATTTTAACGATCCGTACAATATGGATTTAGGTTGGAAGAAAAAGAAAGAAAATTAATTATGGAAGTTGAAACTCCATGGAAGCTCAAGAAGATGATGCAGCGGAGGAGGAGGATTGTTCAAATGGAGTCTGTTCAGCGCAGCTAACCACTTGATTTGGTCCTGCTTCTTCTCTTCCCACACCCATCAGATCGAGGTAGTAGAGGTAATGAGAGACCATGTTGTTCATCGATTCATCATCACCCTTACCGCAAACTTGATCTCCATAAAGGACGTTCATGGTGGTACCGAAACCAGGCACTCTCTTGTGCAGAGTGTCGTTTTTGGTCGGTTTCCAATTACCGACAAACGCGTCGTGCGCCGACGGCTGGTTCTTCTTCTCCGGCGTCATCCACCTCCATATCGCGGCTTGGAAGGCAAGCGTAGCGTTGTTTTCCATGTACTCAGGGTGGTTCAGTAAGTCGATCTTCAGGGCTTCTCCAGTTTTGCCGTAGTTGTAGTTCCTGCCATTGAAACATTAGTCATGAAAAGTAGCATCTTGTGGTTGGCAGGGTGGTAAAAGTGTTCGGATCCAAGTCTTGGGTATCAGGAAACAGTAGAAAAGAACAAGAGAAGATATGAGATGGAAATTTGCAGTACCAGTAGATAGGAAGAGCACCCCTGCCATGGTATGAAGCTCCTGGAGAGCAAGGATATGTGTATTTGTAATAGTCATCACAATAGGTCTTGCTGGGGCTCATTTCCTTGTTATAGCAGAGACCCCAAGCCAATGGTCCTCCTGTTGCGACTCCATAACCACCTGCAGAATTTTCTCAGATAAGATCATTTTCGCAGGTACTTGTACAGATCCATGAAAAAGTTCCAGAGAAACTTACATGAAGTTTTGCTCCCAACATGTCCAAGAAAAGCTGCAACTTCCTTCTGTGGCATGAGCTTCCCTCCTGTAGTACCAAAACCATGAGGCTGGTACACAGCGGCTGCAGTGATAAACGAATGGTAGTCCCAGAATCCTGAAGCGTGAGCCACAGGTGTGTTCCTCTTGGCGAACAAGTTCTCGAACTGGTAAGTCTGGAAGTAATCGGAGATAGTCTGGTTACAGCAGAACGCCGACCAGCCTTTGCACTCCCACCCTTTGTCACACACCTTCTTGCCTTTCACTACCTTCACCAACGTCTTCGTCGGAGATTCTTCGTCGCTGTTCACCACCACCGCAGCGAGCATCATCATCAGCAGCGCCGCCGCCCCCAATGTAGCAGAAGAAATACACAACTTAGCCTCCATTTTGATGGTGTTACAGAGAAACGATAATGGTTTGTTGTGGGAAAGACATGGAAGGTAGTGAGGCTTTAAAGAATGGGTTGGAGTGAAAAGGAATGGAAAGCGAGCGGCTAACTCACTTAGGAGAGGTTGATCTTTCAGAGTTCGTGTGTGTACATTACAGGCAGCTTTTGCTTGCTTTTTATGCTTCTTCCATTGCAAGAAAAGAAAACTAAACACTCAGCTATGGGAGCCTAATGATGGCCTTATAACATGTGCACTTAATGATTAGGTTTTGGGCCAGGCGTGGTTTCATTTAGGAATAGCAAGCAACGTTGGCCCGACTCGGATTAATATGAATTAATAGAATTATTACAAAATTCAATTGTCTTAATGTCAAAATTTTAAACCATTCAATTTTTAATTTAAGCTATTTTAAAATTATTGTTATTAAAATCTGACATATTTATTTTATAAATTAAAATTAATTAATTTTTATGTAGTAATTTTTTAATTAAACTTTAAATTATTCTATAGATAAGAACAATCTACTTTAATAACAGTTCAATACCGATCGAACTTTTAAATATTAAACCACTTATTTTGTCATTTTAACTTGTAGTCAAAATTTTAAAATTTTAAAATTAATAAATTGGATTTGATTTAATTTAGTTTCAAATCAAATTTAAATTTAAGGTAGTCTAAGACTATATTTGAGAAGCTTAAATTTCTCTTTATAATAATATAGTCAAAGTTATTTAAATTTATAAATCTAAGAAATTTAAAATTACAATAATATTATTCTGTCAAATATGGATCTAACCCCATCTCACCCTTATCATGCATAATTTCATTTTAGGTTTCAACATTGACTTTGATTTCAAAGTAAAACAAAAAAAGTATGAGCAGAAAACTAGAAATAGTCAAATTAGACTAACATGTTCTTTTTCAATCTCAATTAATTATGAGAAATTAATTCAGTTCACATTAAAATTAATAAGTTATATTAATTCAAAATTAATTTTTTTCCTACATCAATTTTTAGGGTTAAAATATTCAAACCATATGTCACCAAATAAGGTCAAAATCAACGTAACTAGCCTACAAAACTTCTCGCTTTGTGAAGATTTAGAGAGGGTCATTAACTCATTGATGTTCGCAGCCTTCCCCTTGTATGTTTTTACAAGGAGAATATTTTTGCAATTTAAACTAATGATTTTATCACAAAGAAGCAAATTTTATTGACTTTGGATCCCATTTTTGGCACACCCTAATTCAACTCAGTTGCATATAACCTAGACTTAAAGTATTTGAATTGACAGAGAGGCAATAAGTAGGGTTGGCCTATTGCTAAGCAGGCCGAGTTACTAACATTTTTTAAAAATTTAAAAAACGACATTATTTTGTTACACGTAATTAGGCCTAGACAACCCTAATCCAAGCCCTACTTATGACTTAGTCGGGTAAAAAAATTCGAATCTATAACTTGATCTATGGACAGGTTAATCGAACGGGATTGCCATCCTTATGAATTGAGTTAATTAAGTTTTAAAATAGGGTCAAACTTTTTTTAATTTTTTGTTGCATATGTTAAGTTAAATTATGTCGGTAAAGTATTTTTAATTTTTTAAAAATAAATTAATCAATCTTAATTTAAATATAATTGAGCTTTAAATAACTCAAGCCTAATCAAATTTAAATAGAATGATTTGATATGCTTTGATTAGACTTGAACCTAAAACTAAATTTTTAAGGTAGATTCAATTCCTAAAATCTCAAATCTTGCCTAATCTATTATTAAACCTAATCCAATTTAATTTAAGAAATTTATACTCTTTTAATTATTTTAAATAATGTAATATTATTGAAAAATGTAAATTAAAATAATATTTTAATTTTAAATTAATTAAACTTTAAAATTAAGTTAAAATTGACCTATTTAAATTAATTAGACCGACGTTGGCCAGTCTAGAACTTCCACTTCATTCTTCTAATATAATATATCTATAAAAGGAGTCGCCGATTAAGAATTTTCTTCTCCTTTGCCTATCTGTCTAATCACGCCATTTTCACTATTTCTCTGTGTCTGTCTCTAAACTTCCCCAGTTGTTTTGCATCTCTCTTATGTAATTGCCTCAATTTGATCTTTGGTTGTCTCTTTTTTTAGGGTTTCTTTTTATTATTATTATTTGGTTCCATAACTTGAGGATGAGTGCTGATGGGTCGAAGCTTCTCGTTGGCTCGGATATTCATGGGTTTCATACGTTAGAAGGTATTCTTCAGCCTTTTCTTTGGGATTTCTTTTTGGTTTCTCGTTCTTATCTTCTGGGTTGTTGATTGTTGTGAATTTTAATATGCTTTTTTTTTTCCGGATTTCTTCTTGTTCTTGTTCTTTTTGGGTTAGTGATTGTTGTGAATATTGATGCTTGTATAATTTAAAAATTAAAGATTTTCTGTTTTGAATGGAAATGCCCAACCAGCTGTTATAGTGAGGTTTAAACTTTCTTGGCTTAGTAAGTGGTGGGTTGGTGGGATGCTGTAATTGGATTTTGATAGTATTAGGGTGACTTAGGTTCATGGAACTTACGTGAGTAATCCCTAGTCAAGTTTCAATCTTTTAAAATGGGGAAATAACGATTTTAGATTGACTGTAGTAATGCATAAAGGAAAAAATAAAATGAATGTGGTGAAAGGAATGACAAAACCTAATTCCTGCTGTGCCAGAGTGTGTTAGAGCAACATTGTCGGCAACTAGTTTTGTTATACTTTATTAATTTACTGCAAATATGAGATTGATTAGTAAAACACTATATTTTTTCGTATACTATGCATTTCAATACCTAACTTATGATCCCGCCATCTAAGTACTTGTGATCATATGAAACTGATGCTTTTCTTCCATGCACAGATTTGGATGTTGCAAATATAAGGGAAGAAGCCCAAAAAAGATGGCTACGTCCCAATGAGATTCAGGCAATACTATCTAATTATAAAAATTTCCCCATTAATGTCAAGCCAATGCATTTACCTAAAAGTAAGTATGTGTTCCTATTGTTCATACCATTAATGGGATCTGTGATCTTGCCTCCGGCAGGAGATTATTGTGAGTTTGGACCCACAGTTATTTTCTATATGAGCTAGTCTTTTCAAATGTTTTCCAAAATTTTGGCATACCTTGCTAATCATGATAAGTTGGACCTGAATCCTTACTGAATCTCATACGTTTTCATTGTCATTTCACATTATCTGTCACCTTCTTTTGTAATGGTATTGTATCTTTGGTATTCTTTTAATACTGCTTTTCTATAATGTAATTTTTCAAATGTTAGCTTCTACCAACATTAACTCTCTTGATCTATTGCAACTTTTATGCCTTCTATTTACCTAAAAATTGATTACTGTGCGTGATAATTGCTGTTTGGTAAACAAGTAAATAGTGGATTGTTTTGTTGCATGAATTTTCAGGTCTTCTCAATCCAACTAATATATGTATATGTGTGTGTGTGTGTGTATGTATGTATGTATGTATATACGTATGCATGTATAGATCAAGCAACTTTTCTGTGGTTGTGTATCAGGTGGCACAATCGTGTTGTTTGACCGCAAGAAACTTAGGAACTTCCGTAAAGATGGGCACAACTGGAAGAAGAAAAACGATGGAAAGACTGTTAAAGAAGCTCACGAACACCTAAAAGTGAGTTTTTTTTAATTTCCTAATGAAGTAAACATTGACCTACACTTATCCGGACCGGTTAACACTGTTCATTAGTGGATATATTTGTAGCAAATCAAGATTCCTAGTTTTTAACAAATTGATGATACATTTTAGGAAATCTGCCCATGATTATGGTCTCCATATTCATATTTATTTACTAAAGGTAAAAGGACGTGGATTTATCTACCTATTTTTAGGATTGTAATGAGCTTCTGGTTTCCCTCATGTTACAACATTGTAAATACGAAAGCAATACTGATAAACCACAGATTAAGAAATTGCTTTAAAATTGTGTTAGTTTTTTTCCAATTTTTTGTGCAGGGATTGTTAGCTGCTAGTGCAATTACTCTATGCTCTTTTCTACACCTTCTCTTTAGTCCTTCTTTTCTGCTTTTCTTCTTTGATCACTTAACATCACCTAGGTACTTCAGGATGGTAGTTGATGCAAATATGATTTATTGTGAACTTCAATTTGGTGATCTTTTTAACAGTATACTTCAAGATGTAAATAGTTTCCTAATTGTTTTTCTCCTGTCCATGGAAAGAAAAATTGAAAGCAATAGTGATTTTACATGTGTTTCTTCTTTGGATTATATTTTACAAATCAACAAGTGCATTACCTAGTTTCATCTTTGCTGCTTACCTTTTTTATTTATGTTGAAAGATTTCTTAATTCCTGTAAAATAATCTTTATCAGTAAAAATGCATTGCACTTTGATGTGGCTTACTATTTTGGGTGTTGCTAAAGGTTGGTAATGAAGAAAGGATTCATGTTTACTATGCACATGGCGAGGATAATCCAACCTTTGTTCGCAGGTGTTATTGGCTACTTGATAAGTATGTAATAGCTTGTGTCCACTTGATTGTTCTCTTTACAAACTGTCCTTTTCCATTTTTTGACAATCTGTTAAGCATTTTAACCATAAGATTTTGTTTCAGGACTCTAGAACAGATAGTTCTTGTGCACTACCGTGAAACCAGGGAGGTTTGTTTCATAAAGCTTATGTACTGTTGTTAAATCTATGTTCTTGTACCTTTGATTCTACTTGACTTATGCGGCAATCACAGGGTTCTCAGGCCACTCTTGTGAACTCAAATTCTAGTTCAGTCTCAGACCAGGCTGCGGCTTGGAGTTTATCTGAAGAATTTGATTCTGGAGCTGGTCAGGCATATCATGCTGGTGAGGAAGCACCTCTAAGTGATCATGGGACCAATTTTTAGTATATTGATTATTAAGGGGGCAAGGTTTAGGAAAATGTTTTGAAGTTATTCTTTATTCTGTTAAACCACTGATACATATGCTAAATGACCAATGAAAGTTTGTCAATTGTTGGACAATTTTATTGTTGGGAATTTGTTCTCAGTCATCATTCTTTTGGCAAGTCAACAGAGGCTGGTGACAATTTAACTGTTAGAAATCACGAAATGAGGCTTCATGAGATTAATACACTTGAATGGGATGAGCTGGTGGCAACTGATGCCAAAAATTTAGCTGTTTCTAAGGGAGGTAATAGGCCAGCAGTTACTCTTGGCAAGGCAGTGCGTTAGAGATTATTTTCTAGTGTAATTTATTATGATTTGTTTTAAATTTGACAGGTAAGATATCATGCTTTAACCAATCAAGTCAAGTTGCACTGAAGGGGTCCCCAAATGATGTAAGTGGGACCATCTGTCCGCACTTTGAAATTTCTGTTTTTCAGTTCATTGTATTCGTAAATTTTCTTACTCAAGCTGCTTAATCTTTGTCTTATATAGTAAAAAGGAAAATTCTGTGCTTCAAACTTCCATCTGAACATGGATTTTGGTCATCGCAGATGTGATATTTGAATTTACCTAGGACAAGAACTTTATAGTTACTAATTTGCATGTCTCCCTTAAAATTATGACTTCTGTTCTGCTGACTTCTTTTGTTTGTATATTTCAACCCTTGTAAAATAGACGTTAAAGTACACTTTTTCTCTTGTAACTTTCCTGATACTACCATATGATATTACTAATTATTGTTCACCTTTGCAGGGTGGTTCTTTTCCATCTTATAATACATCTACAGAAGTTTCTCCTTTGGATAACTTACCCGAGTCAATTGATAAGAGTGATATCACTCATTTCAATATAGCAGATGGTGCTTATGTTCAGACAACTGGGATCCAAGTAAATTCAAATATGCAGAATGAGGATATTGATGTCCTAAGGAAGGGTGATGCTTCAGACATTTTTGTTAATGATGGTTTGCTAACTCAGGATAGCTTTGGAAGGTGGATGAACTCTTTTACAGTGGACTCTCCCGGTTCAGTTGATGATCCTGTGCAAGATGCTTCAATTTCTTCAAGTCATCATTCATTTGCTTCAACTCCCGTTGATCAATATCAGGGTTCCATTCCAGAACAAACATTCTTCATAACTGATGTCTCACCTGCATGGGCTTTTTCGGGTGAAACAACAAAGGTTTGTCATTTTCCTACAACTGCTTATCATGATGTTCTGGCATTTATTAGACTTTTTATTGTTTGATGGTTGGCTTGACTTTAAGAGACGTCGACTTTGAGTTGTTGGTTGAAGAAGTCAATGGGACCTTGATGTGTTGTTTGAAGATAGATAATAGATGCTTAGCTAAGCCAAAGACAAAGTTCCCAATGACCTTGTCCACTTGGATTATAGGCATCTTTGAAATTTCTGAAAAGCAAGTGTTGTCTTAAACCAAACCAAAGATTTTCAGTAGCTGTCTTGAATCCAGAGTTTACATTTTGCTCCTTCCTAAGCGAGGAATCTGCCACAAGTTTCATATCTGCTTGGGCCTGTTAATATTTGATTGATTACTTGGCTAAAACAGTTGTGTGAACTCATGTATAGTTGTCTCCTTGGAGCTGTTGCTATTGGGAATAGTTATATTTTGTTTCAATTGTCAAGTTGTGATGATTAGGGTGATGATTGTATGAACATCCTTGAGAAAAGAAGTATTGTTTTGAGCTTGAATGAAGGCTGGATTTCTGTCTTAACATGAACATTATTGCCTTTTTGGACATAACGTGTAATGCTTATGATTGTGGAGTAATTGTGGGGAGGTGAGACTCAGAGAACCGCTCTATAGAGCATTCTACAAGTGAAAGCATCACTCTCAGTTTCACAATAGAAAGATCTTAACCTTCAGTTGTAATTGCAGATTCTAATTACTGGATATTTTCCCGAACAATACCACGATCTCGCAAACAGTGATCTACATTGTATCTGTGGTGATGAAAGTCTTCCTCTAGAAACTGTTCAAACTGGAGTATATCGCTGTTTCGTTTCACCACATTCCCCTGGGTTAGTAAGTATTTGTCTTAGTTTGGATGGTCGTAAACCTATAAGCGAGGTCCTAAATTTTGAGTACCGTAGTTGTTCAGTCCAAGATCCCACTGTATCTTCAGAAAGCCTGTCCAAGTGGGAAGAATTTCATCTCCAGATGAGACTTGTCCATTTACTCTTCTCCACATCCAAGAACCTTAACATCCTATCCGGTAAGGTGTCTCCAGTTAACTTGAAGGAGGCTAAGAAGTTTGCCCATAAAACTTCTCACGTTTCTGGAAGTTGGGAATATTTGATTAAGTCGATTGAGGAGAACAGGGTTTCATTTGCTCAAGCAAAGGATGGCCTATTTGAAATTGCTTTGAAGAACATTCTGCGGGAATGGCTTCTGGAAAGAGTGGCTGAAGGTTGCAAAGCCACTGAACATGACGGATGTGGCCAAGGAGTTATCCATTTATGTGCTATTCTTGGGTATACTTGGGCGGTCTATTTATTTTCGTGGTCAGGATTGTCTTTGGACTTTCGTGATAAACGGGGATGGACTGCTCTTCATTGGGCAGCATATTGTGGAAGGTATTTTCAATATTCTTAATTAGCATATCCTCTGTCATGGCTGTTGAGTATGCTCATTCTTTTCAGTGCTCGTAAAATTAATTATGTAGGATCCTATTGATGTTTTCACTTGTCCTGTAATTTCCTTGTCCACTTATTTCACGAGACTGTTGAAACAAATGCCTCTGGATCTCACCAATCAAAAATCAAATGGATTTTCTGGAAATTTTGGTTTCTTGTTAAGATTGGAAGCTTATATGTCTTTCCATTTCTTGCTTTGGAAATCATTGCCAAGATTGGAAAAACTTTTCAGTATTCTTGAACTCTGAAAATGTCCATGTTCAGGGAAAAAATGGTTGCTGTTCTCTTATCTGCTGGGGCAAAGCCAAACTTGGTTACTGATCCTACTTCACAAAAACCTGGTGGATGCACTGCTGCTGATCTTGCATCTGCAAAGGGTTATGACGGATTGGCAGCTTATTTGTCAGAAAAGGCTTTAATAGCACATTTTGAAGATATGTCTGTAGCAGGGAACGCTACTGGCACTCTGCAAACTGTTGCAACTGAAACAGCTAATGCTGTGAATCTAAGTGAGGAAGAGCTCTGTCTGAAGGACACTTTAGCAGCTTATCGAACAGCTGCTGATGCAGCAGCTCGGATACAAGCTGCATTCAGAGAACACTCCTTGAAAGTAAGAACTACAGCAATCGAGGCTGCCAATCCAGAGGCAGAGGCTCGGGCCATAATTGCAGCAATGAAAATACAACATGCCTTTCGTAATTATGAGACACATAAAAAGATGGCTGCTGCAGCCCGCATTCAGCATAGGTTCCGTACATGGAAAATCCGAAAGGAGTTCCTTAATATCCGTCGTCATGCTATCAAAATTCAGGTAAGTGTTCTTTCAGGTTGCTTAGCTGTCCTAACTGCGCACAAGTAGCCGCAAATTTGAATCAGTAGTTGAAATTTGTTCTGCTGTCAGTAAATGCGGTGTATTAAAATGGACATAAACTACAAGAACCTCAAAACTGAGTATGGTTGTTTCCGTGCTGTGTGAATTTCTGAAATAATAATGAGGCAGAATTACTTCTCATCTATGCATGTGACGCTGGACAAGAACAAGTATAAGACCATGTCTACATTACAAGTCACAGAAGCATGAAATTGGCTAACTTCGTCCTAATCTGCTCTGATTGTGTCATGCTTTAAAAGTTTATTTTGTGGACAAATGTTCTTTTGACATTGCCCAGTTAAAATTAGTCGACGTTGATAAATCAATCCAATGCAGGCTGCTTTCAGAGGTTACCAATCGAGGAGGCAATACCGCAAGATTATCTGGTCAGTTGGAATAGTTGAGAAAGCAATTCTCCGATGGCGCTTAAAGAGAAGAGGTTTTCGTGGCCTTCAGGTTGATTCTGTTGAGGTAGTTTCAGATCAAAAGCAAGAAAGTGATACAGAAGAGGACTTCTATAAAGCCAGCCAACATCAAGCGGAAGAGCGCATCGAGAGATCTGTTGTACAGGTTCAAGCCATGTTTCGTTCAAAGAAAGCACAAGAGGAATACCGGAGAATGAAATTGGCTCATAATGTGGCAAAGGTATGTGATTTACCTACAAAATGGTCTTTCAATTTGATCTTGCAGACTATTTACATACTTTATTCTTTCTGCAGCTGGAATACCAAGAACTTATTGAACCTGATACATACATGGACAGATAAGGATAATCTCTTGGCTGGTGATCGGACCCTTGTTGGTGCAGCTCACATGCATGGTTGTTTCACGCAGGGATTGTCCCTAAGGTACATATTTGATAAATTTGTAGCTTAGTCTGAGTGTATATCTGATACCCTTCCGATCTGTTTTTAAGATTTTGAGAGGGGGTTCTTGCTGTAACCTGGATGACTATGAAATGAAACTAGACATTTTTACAGATTATTAATCTTAGTTCTCAGAACATTTTATAGGTTTCGACTCTCTTCCACAACTAAACTATATAAGATTAAAATTTGTACCCCCACTAAGATGCCGGACTTTTAATCTGACTAGTTAAAGAATCTCCTAAACTATTCATAGAAGGCGGACCTTTAAAATGGTGGTTTTTGTGAGAGAAAAAGAAGACTAATGAAAGGAAGGCCTCATAGTCATAGCATAGCAACAAAACTAAATTTAACACCGCCTCGTTCCAGAAAATGTGTTGATCTATTGCGATGATGCACACAAGTTCCTTCAATAACGCCAGTTTCACAAGGGCCAGGTTATGAATCAAATGTTAATGCTAAGCCAATAGAATTGGGAAAGGCAAACAAAGAATTCCATTTTTTCAACTAATTATCGCGAGAGGCTGCAAACTAACCCAACAACTCAAAAAGAATACAGCACCAGATAGCAATTCAGAACTCTACTTGATGTATTGGGAGAGCCACTTGAAGCCATCACCATATCCCATCTTGCGGACGATACTGCACATGAAAACCTCGAGAGGCCTAACGTTCGAGTCTGTAAGATTCACCTTGCCCTTACCAGTAGTGAAATTGGTGAGCCCAAGATGATAACGAAGCTCATCCTCAGAAACTGCATAGGGAATGTCAATTTTGTTACCAAGAATGAGAAAAGGAACATTAGCTAGGGCTTCATCAGATAGGAGGGCATCTAGCTCCTTCTTTGATTCTGCGAACCTCTCCTTGTCATAGGCATCCACCAGGTAAACCACTGCATCCACCTGATCATAGAGATATAATTTATCCGTATCATACTCTTTCTAGATCATACAAACACACCAAGGATGTGTTTAGAAAACTTAGATAGTCAGCAGGTTAGACAACCAACAAACTACAATACAGACACACCAAATATGATGCCAGTACCAGACTAAGTATGAGAAGCTCGATGACCAAATCAATCTGATTTTGAACACTTCAGCTGGAACACAAAGAATCCTTCCAGTATATGTGATCTCACAAGCACTAACACTATCCAAAATCATTCTATAAAAGGGGCCAAATGGTTGCATAAACTGTGAATGTATGGAATGATACTACAATATACCTCAACGGAAATTTATAAGGCAATATCAGCGAAACTTCCATCATCAATATTGGCCTCCCATGAATCAGATAAACACAAGGGAAGCTTACCTGGGATTATGAAGGCACAATGTAATATGAAAAAAGAAAATCAGCATGCTTTAATCCTTCATTCGACACAACAACTTCTTGAATTAAGCTATGTCCATGGAAACGAACAAAAGCAGAAACAATCTTGCAGAATAGAGGGAGGACCTTCCTCATCTTTATTGTACCGAAGACTTGCAAGGGAAATAACAAGACACATAGATATGAAACTTGTGACAATTAGCCAGGAATGAAATCCATCAGACATCAATGAGGCGAATGTGCAGAAAGCAAAGGAGTCTAACCATCACAGGCAACAAAGATAAAACACTTTGAGAACCTAAGTACCCATGAACTGATTCGGAAAGAAACATTTAAAACAAGCAATAATCTCTTGTACTCCGATCGATTTAGAATCTCCAGTTTTCCTATAAAACGTAATTTCCAACATCAAAACACACAACAAGCAATAGGAAATGAAGGAACGATTACCTTAGCATAGTAATCTTTCCAAACCCTGCGAGCGATTTGATGACCACCCAAATCAAAAGCCTTGAACTTGATTTTTCCTATGCTCAACTCCTCCGATGTAGGGTGTTGTGTCGGCTGGTGTTGTACTAGTCTCTGCAAACAAACAGATCTCATGACACAAACAAAAACCCACATCAGAAACACAAAGACAACGAGGAACCCTTTATAAATACCTCATCTTTCAACATGTGAAGAAGGGTTGTTTTGCCGGCATTATCGAGACCCAGAAACAAAATCTTAGCCTCTTTCTGCCATAGACCGAGAGAAGCGAGAATTCCATAGAACCAATCAAAGAGAAACATGACGTTGTTTAAGGATCGGAATCCTAAATCTCAAGAAAACTGGAGACAACAAATGGATCCAGAATTGAAATGGTGGGGTTGAGAAGTGTAATATATTTATATATGTAAATAAGACAAAGCAGAGAAGAGAAACTGAGAGGTTTAATATAAAAGATGAAAATTTTCGGTGTAAGATTGAACTTACGTTACATGTCCACTTTAACCAAAAATTTAGATAAATTTATAATATGTTATATTTAAGATTAAATCTGCGTATTATTAAATTTTTTCAGATAGCACGCTTCAACGAAATTAGATATTATTTTTTATATTTATAGGTTAACTTTTTTAATTTATAAAAATAATATTTAAGCAAAATTGAGTGAAAATGTATTTCTTTATGGTATACTAAAATTTTAAAGAATTCAAAACAAAAAAGAATTATTTTATTAAAGTTATCATATAAACATTGTAATTTAAAAAATGTATTAAATTTAAAAAACTTCTAGATATATTTTACTTTTTTGCAAAATTATAGACTTAGACATAGGGTTGAGAGTTAGTTTAATCCACAAAATATGTTGAAAATAGGAGAATTTTGTACTTTTTTTAAATATTATTCAATCATACCAATTTCCTCTTAGTTAAGTATGATTTTTAATACAACAACACTAAAGGAGGATTGATTCCTAATACTCAACTTGATTTTCATATCAAATATAGAGACTATTGGGTATAGATGTAGCAATTTATACTTGAAACAAAATAAATATACTCAAAAAATAACGATTTATTTGTATTTAAAAATTAATAATTTACACTCAAAAAGTATAATTAAAAAATGCATTAAAATATATAAATGTAATTAAATAAAATGTAATAAATGTTTTTATAAGAATTTATTAAGTAATAAAATGATAAATGTAAAATAGGCCCAAAAAATAATATATCAATCCACATATTTAGCCCAAGCCCCAAATGTTATTGTGACATTCCATTGTATTGTATAAATAACAAAAAACCACAAAATTAGGGTTTCAGACGACGCCTTCTTCATCCTCTCTAAAGCTTAGCTTCAAGGTTTGTGTCTTCACAAAGACCACCTTTTTTCCTTAAACCATTTCGCAAGATCTGCCGTTATATAAGTCAAAAGCCCTTTTCTCTGTTTTGGTGGCTGAGATTTTGTTTAAACTGTACTCTTCTTTTTCGCAGAAATGGCGAAGTCTAAGAATCATACAGCTCACAACCAGTCATACAAGGCCCACAAGAATGGAATCAAGAAGCCTAAGAAGCAACGCCACACCTCTACCAAAGGGGTATAGTTTAGAAGTTTGGCTGATATTGTGTTGCTTATCTTAAGGTCTATATTTCATCTTTTCCTTTTGGATCTTGATTTGTTTCTTCTTTTCTTTGGTGTTGTTAGATGGACCCTAAGTTCTTGAGGAACCAGAGGTATGCTAGGAAGCACAACAAGAAGAACGGTGAAGCAGCTACAGAGGAAGAGTAAACACAACTACCTGTTATTCCTGCTTGATATGGGTTTCTGAGAACTTAAGAGTTTACGTGATATGTAATCTTTATCAGAAGTATAGTGTAATGTTTGATTTTCGTCTTTATCCACTTGCTTAGAAGCAAGTTCTGAACTTTAGATCATGAAATGAATCATTTTATTATTATCTTGATTTCCCTTTATCAGTTATCTCTGTTTGAGACCATTATTATTGGATGGCTAGCTTCTTGGATCTTATAATCCAATTTGGTTGTGGTTGATTGAATCGAAGGTTTTGACCTGTTTGTGTGTCTGGCCTTTAAATATTCAGATAAGCACCCTCCATGTTCTAATGATTATGCTCCATGATGTGATTTCCTATGTGCAACGTTTCGTGTAATTACACTATATTGGCTTAGTAGTTCTGAAATAGAACTACTGTTTTGTTCAAAGTTTGGTTTTCACGAAAGTTTAAGGTGCCCATTATTAAGTTTTAGGTATCAACTGTAAGAGTTAATTTATGAATCGTTACATTTGGTTAACTTTTTTGAAAAATTTAAGGACTATCATATGTTTTAATTACAAAGTTTTTAGTTTTGCAAGTGTTAAGGACCATAACAATGAGAATAGGTGAGTTGGTTAGAGTCATGAAGGCAAAAGCCATTTTCCAAGTTCATTTACACTCCAACAATTTGCATTCGGAGCTCCGTCTCTCTGTTTTTCAAGCCAACCATTAACGAACTTCAGCATATTTTGTACGTGGAATTTTGGGATATTGCAATATTTGGATAAAAAGGTTCCTCTTTGCTAGAGGTTTTAGATTGTTCCAAGTTTATTAGAGAATACTCTTTTTTCACAAAATGTAACAGTTCCTCCATTAAAACCTGCCTTGAGGGGATGAATTGGAACCCAAGTAGCCAATGGTCATAGTCTTTTTAAGCAGGGAATATAATACTTGATTAGAGAGCCAAAAAGGGAGGAGAGGTGCCACAAGGAACTAGTGTTTTGTAATATCTTATTCATACTTAAGGACAGGAAGATAAGTTTAACTTGCAAGTATTCTCTAAATATAAGGAAGCTTCAAAAGGCCTCAGCATTCTCTCAAGGCACTTTCGTGGTCAGGACAGTTGAGAATAACTATGCAAGTAATCTATTCTATTTCTCTGCAAGTAAATGGATCGCCAAAACAAATGGATAACCTCTCAGCTATTTGTATTATATTGACGTTGGAAATATTGAGATGCGCATTTCTGGCTTCTGATGAAGAGCCTTGAATGGCCGGCAGCCACCTTGATGTCCCTGGCATATTTCACGTTTTAAGCCATAAAAGACAAAAATGTATACAAGGCTAGACTCCTACCAACGTAAAATGTTACTTTATCTAAAGAGTTCCCATATAAAGTGATGATTCCCTTGCCAGTAGAAGCTTTGTCCAGGTTGATATCAAACAATCATAGTAGCAGTGGTTAAGAGAACCCAAGCATGTATTGTATAGGATAAGAGTAACAATAACAAGTGATGGACCTGCATCACCAATCAAATCCTACCCAAGTAAAGGAAACTCAAGATCATGTCTACATGCACCAAATTTAGCATTCTAGTAAAATACTTCGGATTACTGCATCAAAATGCAACAACAAAAGTAAGCTAGAAAAGGAAAACACACAATTGCAACCTTATTTTTTGCATAATCGGTTATGCGCCCAAGCCTTTCACCTGATAAACCCAGAGTTGGATTCCAATTTCAAAAAAACCAAGACACAGTAGGCTGCTCCTCTCTGTCAAGTGCATTTATCAACGCCTTCTGCTGTTTCTTTTTTTCCTTCGGCTCCTCCTATCATCAGAATCAGAATCTGAACCAGTGTCAGAATCAGAAGATTCAGAAGTTGAACTGCTCCTCCTTCGCCTCTCCTTCTTCTTTTGCTTTTTTCTCCTTCGCCTCCTCCTTTCTTCCTCAGAATCAGTGGATGAACTGTAATCTGAGCTACTCTCCCCAGAAGAAGATTCTGACCCCGTCACAGATGATGACCCACTATCAGTCTCAAAAACTGAAGCCTCACTGTCACTACCAGAGTCAGAGTTTGATCTATGCTTCCTCTTGCTCTTCTTAGACTCCTTGCTCTTCTCTTCTTTATCAGCCTCCGGATTATCCAAATCATAAGAAATAGACAGCTTCATCCTCAATTTAGGGTTCTTAAGCTGCTGGGTTCGTGAAGGTCGTGCCATATAAACTCTCTCATTCTTGCACTCATACGTCCAGTGACCAGTTTGGAAGCATTTCTGGCATTGGGCAGTGCCACCAACTGCAGATATACTTGTTTTAAGGTCTTTCCTTTCGCCCAATCTCACTTGCTTTTCAGTACTCATCAAATACATTTGCCGTTTTGCTTCCCTTTTCTCTTGCCATCTGCTAGGCCCTTCCTCTTTCTGTCCATAAGCATTGACATTACGAGCAGCTGCAGCAGCTGCCCTTTCAGCCTGCGCACGACTGAGACCTTTCGCAGCACTCAAGGCTGCAGCTTTGATCCTGTCAGCTGCAGCCTGACCTTTTTCTTCTTTCTTTGACATTACCTGTGAAACCCAAATCCAGAATATCTTCAAGAACACCAGAAAAATTACAAACCCTACACCACAATCCAGAATATCTTCAAAAAACCCCAGAATAAATACAAAACCCCAAATCGACACAATCTTCAAAATTCCCACACAAGTTACAACCCCTAATTCAAACAATCTTCAAAATCCAAGCCAAACTATAAACCCTAGGCAGCACAATAGTCAAAACCCCAGATCATGATGCCAAAACCTTATTCAACACAAAGTCAACTCCAACCGTTAATTACCCTTCATTCAAAAACACCGGCCACTTAAAAAATCACTCCCAAACCCTAGATCTCCAATTACGTAAAAAATGAAAAAAATTCTAGTTTCGTTGTGCTTTCTACCCCAAAATTCCAATTATCGCACAGATTTAAACAAAAAACTAAAAAAATCCTAACAACGAATGTTAAGAAATAGGAAATCATAGAGATCAAATAACTAATATCTGCAGTGGAGGTTGCAAACGAAATACATTAGGGTAAACATGTTCATACCTCAAGATCGCGTCTTCCTTGGAGAGAGAAGGAGAGTTTGAAGATTTTTATTTATATAAATTTAATGGATAGCAATGGTTCTAGGCCCAAGTTACAAGATCCATGTTTGGGCTTAGTCAAGCCCATGAGTAAATAATCAACATCTTTAATTTCTTAAAATAGATATATTTAAGAAAATAGTTTATATATTTATATCGTACAAGTTCATACACGACAAATGATTTTATTAATTACTAGAAGTCAATTTAAAAATAATACATGAAAAAATCCATCCATTTAAATTTTTAAATTTTCAAAAAGTGTCCTATAATTATTTTTTAACAAAAAAATGCTTTCGCTTGAAAAAAAGTAGAAAAAATTCAACATTATGCATACATATATATTTTTCTTTATTTCTTTTCCTTTTTAAAACAATTTTTCATCTAAAACTTAAGATTTTTAAGTATAAAGTGTACGAGAATAATGAGTATTAATAACGTATAAATAATATAATTATTTTTTTCACAGCAGTAGAGATTAATAATCAAATTTAGAAAATTGGGATAAATTGGTGTGATTCTTTTACACCAAAATACGAAACCATAAATGAAAAAAAAACCAGACAAAGACATAATCAAATCATAATATTTTTAAAACAAAAAAATTTATGATTTTGATATTTAAAATTTTGTATAAATGATGTAATAATTATTATTACCATAAGGACGTGTTCAATGCCATTATCGTCATAGATTAATAACCTCTTCGTATAAATGTTGCCTTCGTTGTTATATGGAAATGAATAAAAAAAAGGCTTCAAAAGGCTATACCAATTTAGATGGCAAGCCAAGAGATATCTTCTACCATTACAATATTTTAGTGAGCGGTGAAGACAAACTAGTACAAAATGGTCTGCCACACAAGAGCTTCCTCTGCTAAAAAAAGGAGAGAAAATGTTGACAACATAATGACTCCTTTCAAAAGGAAAATGACTTAAAAATCAAAATACTAAATAACATGTCAATAGATTTATATATAAACACAAGTTTTCCAAAATCATATAATCTGTAAAGAACATCATCAAGAGCAAAGTATGCATGAATTTCAAACAAATGCATCATACAGAGTCAAAGTAAGGCAACTTGGAGACAACATGTGACGAGACCAAAATATTTAACTTGAAATGCCTGTCCCTGAAACATAATAAGTACAAACTGTAATTTACAACGTTCTATGAATGAGATCTCGCTAGTACAGTTGAGAAAATTTGGTCTCTGACCCACATCGCCAAAAACCTTCCTCTGTTACATTACAACCCACTGGTAATCAAAGAAAAAACAAAGCAACCTATAAGGAGCATATAGTATTCATGCCCTTTTGTCTACCAATCTGTCCACTGAAGCTTACAATTGACAAAATAGGAAGAAAAAATGAAACAAAACGACATTGATAAGAAAATTTTAATGCTGAGGAACGGTGTACAAAGTCAAAATGCCCAAAGCCGTACATAGACTGGCCCACCGCACTGAGTGTTTCCTCTTGATCATGGAGTCAGTGCTATACAGTAGTACAACAGGAAGGTCATAAACCGCTCACTCACCACCACCCTCCGGTCCTTTTTCTTGCCGTTCTTCCAGTGGTCTAAGGCACTGAATTGTCACATTTGTTCAAGTCAAACAAAAAAGCCACCTTTCCGAACATTAATCTATCAGATGGCTTATGATCCACTTACAGTCATTTCCGGTGAGGATTTTGGTGGTATTAAAGAACCATCCTCTCCGCTTAACTGTCTGCTTTCCGAGGTGTTGTGCACACTATCGGAGCAACTTCTAGATGTGGAAGGTTCCTTCTCCCCACAATTTTCCTCACCTGAACTACTGCTGTTATCAATAGAGTTGGCAGGTTCCTTCTCTTGATAATTTTGTTCATCCGAGTCTTTGTTTGTCTCTGATACGCGTGGAGCTATTTGTGTGGTATTCGCATTTTTCTTAATAGGTAATACGCTCAGTGTTGAACACAGAGCCGCAAAAACACTCTCCCTCGACTTAGAGTTCTTCACCAGTCGCTGCTTTTTTGCTAACTCGGACTCCTTATCTTTCATAGGCAAGTTGCGCTTCAATCTAAGCGACTCCATAACTCCCTCATCTTCTTCTGAAGTTTCTTGCTGTTTTTTTGGTGGTGGTCTATAGTCTTCGTCGTCGTCGTCGTCGTCATAATCAACCAGTCCACCAGATCTAGAAATCCAAAGCAATGGGGAAAATGAAAAGCTTGTACCAAAGATTTTTAAAATCGTAAGGTCTCACATGTGGGCAAAAAATGTCATACCTTGTAGCAACTCCATTGGATAAAACAGGTTGAGGTTGTATTTTTTGAGATTGTGCTGCAGATGCTGTGTCCTCTTCATCACTGCTTATGTGTTCAAACTCAGCAACTTGGTCGGACAATGGATCAACAAATGGAAGTATTTGCAACAACATACCTGTCCTCGTTGAAATAATCTTCCTCTTCTTTTTCCAGTGCACGCTCATCAATTCTTCTTCTTGGGTCTGATGTTGTTACAGTGTTCTTTGATCCAGAATTATCCATGCACTGGAATTAATGCACTACTTAGCACTGGCAAACCACAATCTCACTTGAAAATCAGGAAGACAGTCAAATGTAAAGTACCTGCTCATATTTGATTTTCAAAGCTTTTATTGAAGTCAAATGCTCGAATTTGACCAATTCATTCCAGAAAGTATCAACTATGTACTTGAGCAGTAATTTCAGATTTTCCTACATGTAAACAAGATGTCAGAAACTTGTGTTTGCTTCATTGGTGCAAACACGAGGCATTTTACTAAGATTCAAACCTTGAGGATGTATTCGAAAAGCTCCAATACTGCAGAGTTCAGTAGGTTATAACGGTTGCCATTGCTAATAAAAGCGTCAATAATTGGTTTGAGGAGATTGTTCTTCACAAAATGATTTATCAAATGCTCATCCTGACACTTCAGAACCAAATAGCGCAATGAAAAGCTAATTTCAGCTAATCATAAGAGAAACAACGATGCAAGGTGCAATAGATGATGATAATGCCTTCCTAGAATTTTTGGAGAATAACCACTCAAGTAAAGCAATAATAAGTCGGGAAGTATGAAAAAGTAAAATTAAAGGTGTTCTCTATGAAGAAAGGTTGGCCACAAGAAAACGACTTTACAATCCAAAAACAACTATAAGAACAAAGCAAACCTACAAAAGAGAGGTTTGATCATGCATGCACTTACATCCCAGAATCATAGTAACTTAAATCTCAAAACTGTAAATGGATGACTTACAGCTCAAGAAATTTAACACCGAAATCAATATTGCCAACAATTAATATTAAGTACATTGAATGAACTATTCCCAAATGTATATAGGTGGTTGTTGTAGAATATCCTTACTGGACAAGAAATCCCTCACAAAAAATTCCATTTACGTTAGGCCAACTTACAAATATGAGATGCTACAGTTGTGTGAGACCGCAATTATTAACCAACTTAAAAATACATGAAGCAAATGCAAAAAGTAAGTCATGGAACAAATATTTTTCCAAATGAAAAGGTAATGACAGTTGCGAAGTAGCCTACAGGTCGGGACAGAATAGTGCGAACAAATCGGACTGCAGCAACTACAAGGTACTTTTCCCTTCTTCGTGTGAGTAGCAAAACTTTGTCTATAACATTATTGAGGAGAAAATTACCCCTGTAAATGAAGGAGATAAAAAGACATTCATATTGTGCAGCTTTTCATGAATCAATCAAGCCTGTGCACTGGGAGAAAATGCTCGAAACTTACTTTATTCTGTAAGGATGGTGCAGAACACAGAAACATAGCAATTCACATATGTTTGAGAGTATTTCTGGCTTCACACAATTCTGATTTTCAGTGAACTCTGAAGATCTACCACTTGATTCAGCCACACCTTCGGTAGGACATGAAGCTGTTATCATATCAATCAATTGGCCCAAGTGCCTCTCATAAAAAATCTCTATTATATTGTCTCTCTGCACACAAGATGGGAACTTCAATGAACAGCTGGCATACTGAAAATATAAAATGAAATACATTCCCAATAAAAATTCCAACCTGCCGCTTTAGCAATAATATGAATTAACATGCTGAAGACTTACATTCAGTAAACTCCCTTTCCATGAGTGGGACTCAAGATAATTTATTGAAGAGCTACCTAGCAAAGCTACTGCGATGTAGAAACTATCATCTGTTGCATTTAGTTTTTGCCAGAAGTAAAGCCTAAAAATGAGCTAAGTTGTGAAGACCCTACCCTTCCCATGATATTGGTTAACCCGACACATTCTACAGCTATAGATCAGCTTGAGATTTACTATCCTTTTATTCGAAGGTGAAAAAGAGCTCATTCAGTAAGGACATAAACATGGAAAGAGTAGTAAACACGCCCTAGTACAGACACTGAAGCAACAATCAAAAGGAAGTTGTAATGTTGAACTAGCTTTTGCTAGTGTTAATACAATTTATTCATTTTACAAAAAAAAAGAAAATCAAACGAAAGTCAAGGACCAACACAGTATTTACATATTGGAATTCCAATAATCAAACTTAATGGACAAGTTATAATGGCGACTGCACAGAACCGCTATGCGGGAATGTGCAGTATGTTCTGATAGGACCAACCCAAACCGTTTGATGTATTTTATGTATTGAGTTAAGAGTTTATGTGTTTTGTGATCTGATGTTATTGCATTCATGTTTATGAGAAATTTTGAAAAATGAGAAAAAGGGTTTTCAACCATGAAATTATAGAAATTTGATATGAAAAGTTTGGAAAATTGAAAGGTTTGAAGAAAATGTTTGAAAAGTTGAAAAGTTTGAAAAAGATAAGCCCTTTGGCTAAAAGTTATGAAAAATGATTTCTGCTTATTATTCATTTTATAAATATGTTACCCACGAGCTTCCAAGCTCACCCCCCTTTCATCCCCGTCTCCAGGTTTCTGAGCAGGAGATCGGATGAAAGAGCGTCAAGTTCGATTTTGCCGCATTTGTATTTTTGTGTAAATTGAGAATTGATAT
>JANSVB020000476.1:16708-32525 GCA_025504935.2 Erythroxylum haughtii
GCAAGGGGATTACCTCACCTTAAATAAAGGCTGCTCCTCCCAAACCCACAACCTTCACACAATCCTCTCCCCCTTTCTACCGCTAGGCTACCCCGTGAGGGGCACAAAGAGCATGTTCTTGACTCTATGGGTGGTGGTGCATTGCTGTTCTTAGCTAGTGGAGCCATTTGTCTGGTTATTTTCAGTTACGGACAAGATCTCAGCCTGCTAACTAGCTATCTGGAGGTGACCCTCCATGGCCAGCTTCTTAGAGCTTTGAGCAGTGGTCAAAAAGTTTCTTTCTTTGTAGAGTATGTTGGATAATATGAGATATGCCTCCTGGGACTTTGCAAATAATGGTCTCTGATGATGCTTTTTATCCAAATGTTTCAGGCAACTGCTAGAGGAGAGGAGGGCATGACGCTGTTCTTTGTTTGCTGCAACCCGAATTGTGGTTATCGATGGAGGGACTGACAATATTGCAAAACATTTAAACGTAAATGATGCATTCGGGTGCAAGAATTGTTCTATATTTTACTTTTCATTCATAATGTTACAATCTTTCGAAGGATTGTTTGTGATCTTTCAAAGGTATTGGTTAAGCCTAAAGTTGAAATTTTAGTGATACATGGAGTTAGGGCTGGCTGTCCGGTTTTGACCCTTAGGACTTGAGCTTGAGCTTGAGCCAGAGGTGAAAATTTTGGGTTGAATATCGAATCTCGGGTCCAAATTTGAGTATAGTCCAAACTTAACCTCGAGTTCAAAGTGTAGCCGAATTTAATTTGACCTATTAACCTTTGTTGAATTAGAAAGAATCTACTAATTTTGTTATGATTAGTCATGTTAAAAAAATATTATCAAGTTTGAGTTTGATTAGTCTTAAATACAATATTGATACTATCTTGATCAAAAAATTGAAATTTTTTTATCAAATTCTAGTTCAAGTTTGAATTTAATTAAATTTGATTTAACTTATTAATTTCAAGTTGATCCCATCTTGATCAAAAATTGTCATAATTGATCAAATTCAAAAGGTTTTGTTAAATTTAAGTCCTATTAGACGTAAATTTGAGCTTAAACTTGATTAAATTAAATTAATCTGTTAGGTTTGAATCAAACTCTTGAACACAAAACGGAAAAGTAGAGCCTTAAAATGTCACACTTCTAACCAAAATGCAATAAACAATACGGCGTTACAAAAAAAACTTATAAATGTTCTCATCTCAGGCTATTTAACTAATGTTTTACCCTCTTTGCCTTGCTTTCTTATCCAATAAAAGACACGCTTCTTCTGTACCAAAAGGAGTGGTCCTTGTTTGAGGTATCAACACTGAGGAACGTGGATCTAAACTGAGCTTCAAGTAGCCTGAAGCTGAACTAAGATTTCAGGAACCTGAATTGATTGACCTTAGTTCAATCAATCAAAGCGTAATGTAATTCAAAACTCAAAAAGAGAAGGCAGACTACTATATATCTCTTTGCTATTATTATGGGATAAAGATTTGGCATCTCTATACAAACAATGCATCTCCCAGTGGGAATTTTCCACTGCAATCAGCTAAATATTTCCTAAAGACTTCCTAGCTCTAGGGAATGCAGAGGCAAATGAAAGGGGGAAAAAAAGAAAAGAACCTAAAAATCAACCTCAATTTCCAAAATTTTAAGCAGGAGGAAACTAAAAATACAATTTCAGCTATAACTTATCTACAAGTTAAAAAGAAGAGTAGAAATCCAAATAGGCTCTGGAGGGTAAAAATCTTTGCAACACCGCTACAAGGATGATAATGTCCGTGTGAACCAGTCCGATAAGTGCCTAATTTTGTTAGAAATGTCTACGTTCTTCCCAAAATATGACTCCGCATTTGACAGCATCACTTTAATGTCATGCTTCACTCCCTTCAGAGTACGGTAGTAGTTGTTTTCTAACCTTGATTGGATCACTTCAAGTGACAATGGGACTGGGAACCTAAAAGTTTTGCGGATCCAAACGACAGTTCAAATCCATCAGACATTGACAATCGAATTCAATTTGAGAAAAGATGAGGAAAATAGAATCGACATGTTAGTCACAAGCTAAGATTCACGGTGGAGAAATGGGAGAGCTAGTTTACCTGTTTGTAAAATTAGACTTCTGGGAAACTTGCCTCAACTTTTGAACCCCATGATAATCCTGAAAAAGTTGAAACAAAAGAAGTTTAAACATCTTCAAAATGTTTGAATGGTTTCAAACTGAATTTAATTGTGCTTCAGCAGGCTACCTGGACTTTTCTTGCTGATTGGTCCAATTTTGCAAACGCTGACAGCAGTTTATCTCTCGTCTCATCGTCTAAATGAGGTTGCACCCATAAAGTGTCAGCATCAAAAAGCTCCCAGGGACTATGTAGGTGTGTTTCTCGGGGATCACTCCTATATCTAATAGTATATTTCTCCCATGGACTGTCAGGGAATTCTGAGGATTTGGGTTGCACAGAAAGAACTCGGCCATCCCACCAACCACCATCTTCTTCACCCTCATTTTTCCACCATACTCTACACTTATCCCTGGTTGTCCAATTTCTC
Source organism: Erythroxylum haughtii (assembly GCA_025504935.2). NCBI lineage: Eukaryota > Viridiplantae > Streptophyta > Magnoliopsida > Malpighiales > Erythroxylaceae > Erythroxylum > Erythroxylum haughtii. The sequence continues at coordinate 19,247 of JANSVB020000476.1, forward strand.
TGTATAGCAGAATCAAACCGAGTTCTTTCAACAAGAAAATCAGGGAAACCAGTCACTTCAGGTAAAGTTAATCTGAATGATTGCTGGAATGTGCTAGAATCAGGATCTATAAATCTGAGTCTCATTTTACAACAACTATCCCCAGATCCTGCTAGAGTGGAATACTCAAGGTCTTCAACATCACAGAATTCAACTGCTCTAATTTTTCCCTTAAATAACTTCCAAGGGCCTGCCTCTCTTGAGCCACTGTATTCTATGTATTCTTGATGTCCCTGACACACAAAGAAATCTTGTTAAGTCAACAGAAGCTGCAAGATCAAAATTGTGATGCCTATATGCAACTATGCAAGCTGTAATAAAATCAAAATTGAAGAGTCAGAAACAACATTTCATCAGAATTCTTGCAGCTAACCTGTCTTAGATACACAACTTCATCCCCAAGCTGGGGAATGTAACGAGAGCCCTCTTCATGCATTGATAACATTAACCAAGATCCTCTTTTGCCTGAGGGATAAGATTTCCTCCTATCTACTGGACTTGTGTCATGAAAATGATAACTGGTTCTCCTATTTCTAGTAGATCTCAATCCAACAGCCATCCTAGAGATTGATCCCCACTCTTCGCTTGGAAGTTGACATCTGCTAAGAGAACTTCTATGGGAGTTAATTTTTGTATCTTCTAATTCATGCTCCTTATCCAAATTAGGATTATTGCTAAGAGTATTGTGCCCCTCTACATGTTCCTTCATGCATGTAGAACGTGGTCTATCATCTGTAACTTTTGTGCCTTCATTGCAGTCTTTTATGGTTTCAACGTCACCATTGCTAGCGTATAAAGCACTTTCCCTTGCACCACCATCACATTCTGTGCCGGTCTTAGTCCTGCATGATTTCGACCTTCTATAAACAACATCATATCTTTTTTTAGGATGTACCTGCGACTCCAGTGCCTCATCCAAATTGGAACTGGTAATTCCATCAATCTGCGCATCGGAATTGTGTAATTTTCTGCCTTCATTATCTGGACTGTTACTATCCGTTCCATCATGGTCATGCACTTCAAAAACAGGCGTCAGATTAGTCTCTGCAAGATTATCTGGTGATGGAGCACATATATTGTTTCCTTGATCATCTACTAACTCTTGTACAGTGGTGTTTGGCCTTATTCTTAGCTTAGTTGCGACAGAAGTAACACTATCTTTGAGTCCTGGATGGCTCCTATTCCCATCAGCCATCCAACCCGTATTCCGCAGTTCATCAGAATCCAAGCCTACATCAAATTCTGGTTGATCCTTGCTGTTGGCTACATAATTCATGTCCTCATAGTTGTCAATCTTATCGAGTTTACCATTAAACAGTGTGTCTTCAGCCATCTTATCCTGGGAATGTTTTATGTACCCATGGAGCTTATTCTCTTCTTCATTATCGTTCCCAGGACCTACTCCACATCCGGTTTGTATAGCTGATGATGAGGCTTCTCGCACCCTCTGTCGCTTAGAACTGCGGGCTTTGGCTCCTCCCCATTTGATATCCCCATTTCTGTATCCATCAGACAAATGCGGGTAATAATTGTTTATCTGCTCTCTCTCCTGTCCTTCCGCTAGGGTGCAATTTCCTTTTGTAGAAGGCTCCTTATCCAGAGCAGTTTTGTGATTCCCATTCACCTGAACGGCTGCCGCAGGAGGTTTACATGATGGTCCGATTAAATTGACATGATTTTCATACTGAGGTTGTGCACTGTCTGGTGATGCCATCTTGTTAGGATTCCTGATTGGCAGTTTAAGTACCAATCTCTGCCTGTCACCAACGTTCGTTTGGGCTACAGGAAGTTCATGAGACCAAACAAAATTGTCAGAATCATCCAGGGAAACTTCTTTCCCTTTCCAATGCCTGATTTGTTCATTCTGGAAAGATCTATCAGACCCAGAACTGTCAATAATTGAGTCTTGCAGCATAGATTCGCTTTCTGATGAATCACCCTCCAGGTCATCTTCTTCTTCTCCATCTGAAGCTGATCCAGTTAGTTTAGTAAACAAAGTTAGGGCATTGCGTGCAGCAGCTCTTTGAGGTCTCAGGGCCTTTGATGTGGCAGACTTCCTCTTTGACAATTTCCTGCCCATCCTTGATTTTCTAGTTCCGTTATTTTTTAGTAAATTGTCATCACATTCGTCCAAATTTTTTCTTTTAACACGTCTCCCAGAAGAAGTCAGGAACTCAACCTGTTAGAGATAGGGAAGAATTTGAAGTCAAGAACATGCCACAATGCATATCTTCAAATCAAATTCAGTGAATACTTACTTCTGTTTTTGGTTTCTTCCGTTTAGATCTACGGAACCCATCCTTGCCCTCTTCTTCACTCTCTTCACTACAGTCTGGGTCACCAGATGAAGCATAATCTAGACTTCCTTGATCACCCCCACTAGAGTACTCTTCGGTGACATTGTACTCTGAATCAGTGTCATCACTCTGCAATTCATTTTCTGGTTCCCAATCCATGGTATCAACAAACTCGGGAAGTGGCTCAAGGTATACATCCAGATCAGCCAAAGGTGGTATCTGATACTCAGGATCTAGGCTAAAGTCAGGCCCAATAGAAAGTCTAATTGAAGGTGGCCTCCAATCAAAACCCAGAGCTCCTAACCGCCTCTTCTGGTACATACTCTGGTAAGGTTCCGTATAAGGAATCATGCCTGGTATTACACAAAACAAGAAATAATTAAATCTCAATTATCTGCACAAAATGGAACGGCCAGATTTTGAAGTTGTCAAGGTTCAGTAGTAAACCTGAGTCACACAGGAGGTCTTGCATATTTCGGCGGTAGGGTACAAGTTGAGTTTCCTGAATCAGACATTTGTATGAAATGAAAGACGGAACAAAACCAAGTATAGTATACAACAAATAACAAGCTTAGTTACATTTTATCAACCAAAACTGGCGCAATGACTGTCACTAAAAGAAGTCAAAAAGCTAGACACTTTAAAAAATTAAAGCGCTAAACATTCAAATATTGTCCTTGACATGCAAAGAAGAACGAACCAGAGATAAATAGAGAAACAAGGGGTATAACAAGCATAACTCGCACTTAGGGTCAATAACAAAAGTTAAAATCAGTCAAGAAGGTGTCAGAAAATTCAGGGTTAAAAAGAGTAAATTCTCATTCTCCATTCATTATGATGAAAGAGTTGGATTCAACCAATGTTATTGATAGGGCAATAAAAAGTTCTATGAAGACCTAGAGAAGATTGAAATTCTATCCTTCAAATGTACAAGGACTTTTCTCAGGTCATCATCAAGCACATTAGAGCTTAGAGGTTTCTAACTAAAAAGTACACTCTTTAGCAAATGTGAATGTGTCTTCCATTCTCTGGTCGCAGTCTGATAATGATGGCAAGTTTTTTTGACAACCTGATTTGGTTAACGAGATTAGGAAGCAGATCATTACATCTAGAACAGTTGTTGTTTCTATATTTTGAGTAACTCAATGGAATATGATCCTAAAAGAGGGAGTCTGTCAAACAGACATGGGCTCCTCTACAAAGTGTAGTTTAATAATGAAAAAGAAAACTTAAACCACCAGTTCACAGCTATGAACTAACCTGGTCAAGCACATTTCCATTTGTATCCTGTATCAGGGGGCGATAATCACCAAGGAAGAACTGCAAAAAAGCGCACAAAGTAGAGCATGATTGAAATGTTCAAAACACAATGAACAATCTTCTTAAGGTGTTTCCAATAACCTAACTAAGAGAAGAATACACCAAAATGATAAAATGATTTCTGCAATGTTAAAGTACCTGATCATATTTAGCTTCCCTTAGTGACTCCCCTTCGCCTGTGTTCAATATATAGAGTTGGCCAACATCATCTGAAAGTATAATTGATGTTCCATCCCTAATGCCAAAAGAAGAATCCAATAGCTTATGACAAATGCAATATTGGGGAAACTACTTTTATCACAAGCAACACAACAAGAAATCTTATGTCCATCAGTATCACAATAAAATTGGATTGAAAGGTTTTCTCGTACATCTATGTCTCAGAGATAATAGATGAAACTACTAACTCAGGCTATCATAAATACCTGATCTAGCTACTTGTAGTAACTTTTAGGCAACAATTCTGATCTAAACATTTTATAATCCTCTTTAATGAACCAGTGAACGCAAAGAAATGACGCACAATGACCAGAAGACAAAGTGCTGTAGTATAATTCTGATGCTTAAGCTACACTAACGTTTGCACTAGTTTCCAGTGTCATTAATCTCACAAATGTGGATCATTCATTGCATAGATTCTTGATGCACCGATTTGTTTGTGAAGATACTTTTCAAGGCCCCTAAAATTGTCTTCCCTCCTTCCCATTTCATACACTTCCATTTTTTCTTTCACTTCTAGTTAGTAACTAATTCCTAACAAAAGAAATCTAAGGCGTGCTAACTCAGATAGTCACGAATGCAATAAACTATGGAACAAATTATTTAAAAAGGAAAAGACAGCTTAAATGCTGGCCTAACTACCAAACAGAACAACATAATTTTGATTCAGGAGAATGCGTCAAATGCAAAAAAAATAACTTATGCAGTAGCATGTCCAAGCTTGCACTCCGGAAGATAATACCATAAATAAACAAAAACCATAGGATAAATTCAAGAACAATATTTTCAGATGAGCAACATCTATGAGATCAATGCTATGAAAGAATTTTATGATAAGCGATGTCATTTACACTTACGGCGAAAACTTTCCATCAACCAATTTGAAACGTGAAATTTCATAAACACGGATCGGTATGCCCTCCCATATCTGAAGGAGAAAAGTATATTGCACTAACCATTCAAATGGAACAAGAGCAGAAACTAACTAAGGTCAAACAAAGAAGAACTCACATCCCACACTATGGTCTTCCCATCGTAGCCAGCACTCATAGCGATTCGGGGGTTAAATGGATGAACATCCAGAACATATGTCTGATCAAAAATAAAGATCATATAATAGGAACACAGGTCATTCGTGAAGGGGTTTGAGAATCCACCGAAAAAATCTCAAAACATATGTTTTAGACAAAAAAAAAAATCTACATTTGCCGTGAAAATTGAGCAGTGTCTGCTTGCAATCTGCAATCTATACATCGATGTAACTACTCCAACAACAAAATAAGGAAAACGAAAAGAATCACTTACTGATTCAGTATGACCAGTCAATGAATGTACCAAACTACCATCAGCAGCATTCCAAACACATATTCTGCAATCTGCATCACAACAACCTTATTTTAAACAAATTTGTGCTACACTTTGAAACAGTATATGCAACATGGAAATAGTTCAAGCCACTTACATTCCAACAAGAGCTTACATGCACACAGCTTAAGTTCTCCAACAAAATTTTCAACATTATCAATAGTGATGGAAGCACATTAAACAAATAATAAATTAACATGAATGAACTGCACATTATTTTGTCTGAATAAACAACAAGAATGAACATGTGATTAAACAGGGACGTAAATTATAAATTACTGCCTTTCAATGAATGGTAAACTTCCTTTTCCATTTCCCATAGAATACATACGCAATGCTCAATTTGATATGATATTTAAGCATTTCCCATTTGTAGCTCCAATTTGTACAATAGAGAAATAATCTCTCTTTCATAACATATTTCCAGTACCAAACTGGAGTTACTTCAAGCAGTTCAAACAAGATACTTGGAAACAGCCATTGTTAGAGTGAAGCCACTCCAGCTCACAAGTTCCATTAAAACAATAAGCAGGCTAAGGATAAAAAATGTTTCAGCCTTTCTTTAATCAGTTCCTGTACTAATCTTTCTTCTCTAAGCTTTTGCTTACTACAATTGAGACAGAAGATGGGAAAACAGACCTCAAAAGTTCACATACATCAAAATCTACGTACAACTTAGGCTCATAGTAAAAGTCCAAATAACAAAATCAAGTTCAATGTTTCACATCTCAATTCACCAAGATTTGCTTTGAGATAGATGCAGTAGTACTCAATGTCTTAAAATGAAGAATGCAACTGACAGGGAATCAGCAAAACTAAAGCTACATAGAATCCAAAAGAATGTTAATCATGGGTCAGAAACAATCTTTCCTCAGCATGATAAAATAGCTGTAAGGAAATGAGTTTATATACCTATTTGAGTATATATAAACAATGATACAAATACACAAGATTTGCAAAAAGATATATATATTAATGTAGAACAAAAGCAAGGTTACCCATGATAGCAGCAAGGACAAAACGATTGTCTAGGCTCCAAACGATCATATTTACACCACGGGGAGTTGGAAGAATTCTCTGACGTGGACCTCCCCGAGGAGGTTGAGGTGGCATTGGTGGAGGAGGAACTTTGAGATGATAAGCTCGTGTCCAACGGCCAGCTTTTCCCTAATAAAGATAGAAGGGCATTCTTTTGTTGAACATAAAAATAAAAAAAAATTACAGTGCTCCAGAGAACTTTTGACTACCATACAGGTAAAGCTTGTGTAAGATTTGAAGAATATTATATAAAAACAGAGAGTTATAACAGATATTTACATGTGATCGACGTGATCTTGGGATCCAAATTATTGCACTACCATCACGAGAGCACGTAACAATGTTGTCATGAGAAAACCTGAAGCACGTGAAATCAAGCATTATGTCTTACAATACATTTACTGAACTACAATAAGGGTACTGATGCTACTAATCATAGATACAAAGTGCAGAACAACTGAAAGAAAAGATTTAACAAACCATGAATGCACAACTGAAAGAAAAGAGTTAACACACCATGAATTTCTGAATTTTGGGATACTCTCTTCCATTGGGCTCTCAGATGCAGAAAATCTAGATACTGTGGCACAACCACTGCAAAATAAGTTGAAACCAAAATTAACATTCAAATTCAGCCAGAGATCCTCATAGACAACAGGAGGTACCAACCTAAACTGAACATAATTGACATCATTCTCATGTCCAGATAGCACATCAATTTCATAATTTGGTAGGTCTGAATCATCTGTGTTGGGTTTACAGGCATTCCACACCTGCAAATCAGTAGCTATTACTACTCTCATCTTCCAGATTGACGGTAAAAATAACCAACAAGATTGTGACAAGTACTAGGAAAATAATGGAAATCAGGACAAGTTTTCAGTGACATATGGTTTTACCCTAGCCAGATTGTCAGAGCTTCCAGCAACAAATACTGTTCCACTAGCATTGAATGCGCAACAGAAGATTTGATGGTTTAGCGCACTGCTTGTGGATGGACCATTGTTCTTAGCTGCAACAAACCCATTACTTTTGTCAGTTCTACAGAGAAAAGAAAAAACAAATTGGTTGCATAGATGATGACTTTGTACAACTATAACTAACCAGCCACACATTCTGGAGGTCTGGGAGCATATATCCGAGGCCTGAAATTTGAAGTTCTAGCATCCCATATCCTACATGTTCCATCATCAGATGACCTGCAAAGTAAGAGGAAAACCCAAAATATAAGGTGTAATCCTATAGTTATACCTATTATGATCACATTATCAACAAAGATAAAATATTTTGTGAACCAAGCAACAAAAATTTTGAATTTGTAGAACGTTAAAAGATAATCAGATATGAAAGACAAGAATAGAAGTCGAACCAAGTGATTCTTGAGAGTGAAAACCAAAAATCATTAATTCACTTGTATCAATTAAGAGATGCATGACTTGAGGACTAAAGCTCAACTTAACTCAATCTGTAATCACAGAATGGCTGAAGTTGGCTATGTGAGATGAGTTGAACTTAAACTGGATAGAATGAAGTACTGGAAATGCACAGGATGTCTGGTCCTTGAAAATCCCATTTGGCAAAAAAAACATTTTATAATTAACAAACGAGACATTGCGATGGGAAAGAATCACATCAAGTGGATAGAGACTTTATAAACAAGAGAAACAATCAATTCACATTTGTAAAACATTCATAGAAATGTGTAATAAGCAAGAGAACAGACTGTTCTCAGCCTTACGACAGAAGCTGGTATACAGAACCAGGCCGAGGACTAAATGCAATAGCAGTAACGGCTCCAGTGTGTCCACGCAGAACCGATATTGGCAGCCCATCTGGTAGCCGCCACTGTCAAAATCCAGAAAGCTGCTCAAAGATCCACCAGAAAGAAAACAAAAAAGGAAAAAAGTACAAAGAAGTAAATTGGTAATGGGTAGATGCAATAAGCTTACAACTCGAATGACACAATCATTAGATGCTGAAGCCACCAAGGAATTGTTGGAACTCACAGCTAAATCAGTAATATCGCCCTATCATATAAAAATGAGATTCAATGGATCCCCAAGAAACATTAGAAAGAACATCAGCTTATTCAATGACAGAACAAGAGAACTAACTTCATGCCCACGACAACTGGCCAGGCAAAATGCAGTTTCCATAGACCATATCTTTACAAGACGATCATCTGAACCAGTAACAACATATCTTCCTGACCGATCAAAAATTGCTGCAGTATATACATCAAGAATTTTACGGTTATGTTATAGTCATGATAAAAACAAAATAGAAGTATTACTATAGTGTCATGCAAGTTGATAAGAATTTTGCTTTCCCTCACACTTATTGAAGAATTGGTGATAACATATACCTATCAACCTGCCTAAGGACATAAATGTCAAAACAAGTTAATAAAAATTCCTTAGATCTCATACCACTGTAGACAGCTGCACGGTGTCCTCGTAGCCTCTTAAAGTTGTGCATTTTCAGGACCATCATTGACGGTTTTGCAATTGTGTAGCATGCTGCACGAGTAGATGGTGCTCGGTGGTGTCTAGTGAAACCACCACCAATTTCCCTCAAGCTTAGACCACGAACTTGATCAGCATGTGTATGAGGCCATCGCATGTGAGCAGGAGGGCTCTTCGCTTGGCCTGTTCCCTTATCCCCATCATCTGAAGAAAAATGGAAGGATTTCAGAAGACATAAATGCAAAATACTCTCACAACTCCAAAGGGAAGGAGAAGGGGAAAACACAGATAAACTTAGGATGGTGGTCATGGTAAATAAATTCAAACAGAATTGTGCATAAAAGGCTTGAGCAAATGTCACCTACTGCTTAGAAGAGAAAATGAACCCGCTCCTAAAAGGGTAGGAACTGAAGCTGCATTTACAGCATTTCCACCAATTAAGCCATGAGAAGGAGATGCTGAATTGAGCAACAACTTCTTCAAAAGCTTTACCAAGTGATTCTTCCCAATATGTGGATACCTAGATACATAAGATTAGTGACATGAATAAAGTCAAAACGAAACTGCAATGAATGGCTACTAAAAGTATAAAATTTAAACAAATTATTATTTGTTCCACAATTAGATGAAAGACCTCAAATTTTAAATTTGACGCTTGCCCTGAACAATGTTGCAACTGATTAATGCATGCTTTAAGGAAAAACTCACATAACACATTAGTAAAGAAAAGTGGAATCATTGCCTTAATTGCCAGTTTAGACAAGAGAAATCAATAAGTAAATACACTACAATCAAGAATGCAGATATATAGCAACAATATAAGCACACTCCATACCTCTCCACTAGTTTGGAGTAGTTTAAGGGGTACGAAATGCCATCATCATCTTCATCACCAGTACATACTCCACTTCTTGAATACCAAGCATGATACCTTCTAGGTAGAAGTTGGTGTTCACGAAGTTCCTCCCACAACTCTTTGTAAGTCCTGTGACATGGTCCAGATGAAAGGAAATGCATGATCAAAAAATAAATTTCTTTGAGATCAATGTCTAAGTCAGGCTCCATTGTCTGATTTGTCTCTGGATCGAAGACTTGAGCATTATCAAGCACCTTTCTGGAAAAGCTCAAAGCCTTCATACTAGCAGAAGGTGCATCATCTACAGGAACATATTTCCTGAGGGCCATGTTTCTGTATATTCAGAAGCCCAAAATGTTTATAAGTGAAACACAAAAGAAAATTAATTCGGAAAAAAGAAACAGAAAACATAACATTTTGAATCACCGATTGGGAACACAAATGCCTAAAAGCACTTATGTCAACTGAGTAATAACTTCCAAGACAGAAAGATATACCAAACCAAATCTCACTGAACACGAGAAGGATTGAGTGCAAACCCATTGAATGGTTCAACACAAAAACACGCAACCCACAACCTCACAACTTAAGGTTAGAGAGCAATTATACCCACCAACTTCAACACTAGTTTTTGAGCAAAAGAAAAGCCTATTAACGCTTTAAAAGAACAACAGAATCCTTTACTTCGAGCCATTTCGACACCCATTACATTCACCTCATGTCTACTTCCATATCCAGCAAGCTAAATTCAAATCAGTTAAACCATAAATAATTCTCACAAATTCAACCAAATCAAAAGCTCCTCAAACTAGCAATGCTCTTCAAATTCCACCCTTCAAGTCCACATTAACAACAATTCCAAAATCACAGCACTAAGTAAAGAACTTAACTAAGTAAATTATGTTCATAACTACCAACCTCTCCTAATCTGCAGCAAAATTCCAAACACATTCCTCTGCCACAACAACAAAACCCTAATTCAAATTCTCCCGACACCCTTTCCCCCGAATCAACGAAACAATCACAATAAACCCTATTCCGATCCAATTCAAACTATAGCACAACTCTACTTTTATCCAAGAAACAACCAAAAACATTTTAAAAAACAAAACGATTGTCGTTTCTCCAAATACCTCTAATGCGCTTGGGTCCCGAACCAAGACGGTGCGTTTTAGTCAGTCGCAGAAGTATTGGTCGTCCTCTAACATTGTCAAGGCGTAGAGAGATCCAACTACATAAACTTTTAAATTTGAAACGTAGAGAGATTGACCGGTGAAAAACACGCGGCAGAGGGCGAGTTTATTTAGATTCTTAGGGGGAGAGACAGAGAGAGAGAGAGAGACAGCCGTGTGTGGCTGCCCGGAGATTCTTGCTTGTTCGCTTTGGTATAGTTTTGTGCAGAACGCCGATTAGCGAGATATAGAGATTGGAGTCGAAGAAGGAAAGACAAAGTAACAAGGAGGTGGAAACGGAGGCGTTTTTATATCTTTTGCGTTGCGAAGAAAAAGGGGAAAAAGGGAATTTTATTTTAATTTTTGGGATTATCTAAAATACCTGACCCACACAAGTGGACCTCCCGTGAGGTCATCGAAAACGACGTCATTACGGGTCCTTCTCGTGGCGTTACGCAGTTAAGATTTTTAAGATTTAGAGTTTGGTTTTAAATAAAATAGGATTGAATTGTTTATAATAAGATGGAAAGTAAATAAGTTAATGTAAAAAAAAATTGTTTGGAAAGAATGATGGATAATAACTTAATATAGTAAAATATTATTTAGATAAAAAATTTATAATAAAATATTGTGTAAAATTATTTATAATTTTATACTTTATCATAAATTTCTTATATTGGAAATTTTTATTTTTTATTTAAGATAAGATGTGACATAATATAAAACTTTCCTTTTTTTATCTCATTATGTTTTATTATATTATAAAACCTTTTCTTAATTAATAAAATAATATTATATTTTATTTCTTTCCGTTAATAAGCCTTTAACTAAATATTACATAAGATCAAGCTCATTGGCTACCTCACTTAAAATTCAAATATATTTTTTAGTTGACCCTTGTCTTTTTTAATATTTTTCTATTTGTTCTTTTTTCTTTTTCTCTTTTTATAATGTCTTAAAATTGTTTTTTTTTTCTCTCCGTATAATTCACTATTACCCTCCAATATCATCATTTAGTTTTTTAAAGAGACAAAATCAAAATTTTCTATTTTTTAGAATTTTTAATTTAATATCATATATTTTAAAATTTTCAAATTGGTAATTAATTTTTCAAAATTCGTAATATTGCTTTTACTAATGTGAAATTAGTAATTTTTACAATTCAAGAATTTTATATTTTAATAAATTAATAATTAATTAACATATTTCCAAATTTAATATGTTTCCTCATACTTAAAAAGCCATTAGCAACCTTTTAATTTGGTCTACCACTAAAAGTTGAACTCATATCCTTATGAATAGTTGTATTATAATATAGATATCTATATTGAATTTTATTAGGATAATGTTACATGATATGAAATAATGAAAAAGATTAAAAATAGTAAAAAAATTTAAAAGTTAAATTATAAATTAAATTATATCAAACTAAAAGAAAATAAATGCATAACCTTTACATCATAGTTTTTGAAGAAAAAAAACGAAAGTCATTAACTTCCTTGTTCATTGCGCCCAGCGTATGCGGGCCAATATACTCTTTCAGATTGAGCCTATGAACGGCCCAAGAAAACCAATCTATCTTAATGGACTCAGTTTGGGTTAATTAGGCTTTAGGCTATTTTTAAAAAAATAAAAAATTAAATTTGATCTGACCGATCAAACTTCAAACTGTTCGAATTTAATTACGCCGAGTTTAAGCTAAAATCTTCACGTCCGATTGAACTTGGCTTGAGATTAGCATACTATTGTCAAACGGTTTTTTTTTTTGTATGTAAGATTAACACACTATTGTCAAACCTTTTTTTTTAATGCCCACAAGACAAGGGTCTTAACTGTGAGAACGGTACCTTTAAGTCAATTATACTCAAACTAATCATTGCCCGTACCAGGTCAATCTGTAAAAAATAAAGTGACGGCCAAACAGATTTATCCATTTTCAGAACTTGAACTCTAAGCGAATAAAATTCGTCTCACCATTCTTCTAGTTTTGATTACATTTTATACTTTTAAACCTTTTTTGAAATGCGTATTGAATAAAATTTTAAAATTCAATAAGCTATATATTTTAAGTCAATTATTTGATTTTATATGATATTTTATTCATATGTTTAAATAAATTATATATTATAATTAAGTAATAACTTTGTATTTGTGTGATAACAATTGCAACAATTTTAAAGTAGGTTTAATACTTTAATTAAAATTTGACTCAATTTGATCTCAAATTACTGTCTGAGTTAATTTTAAAATTAAAATTTTAGTTAAAATTAAAATGATATTATTTTATTTAAAATTAGTTGATTAATATAACATCATTTTAATAAAATTTACTGAAATGATAAAATTAAAAAAAAAAGAATGAGTCAAGAGAATGTTAGCTAAATATGGATCAAAATTTGGCAGTCAAATTATAAACTCTCCAATGGCCGCTACAAGCTACATCCAGCTGGAAGATTCCTCCAAACTATAGATTTTGGTAAAAGAAAGAGACAGGCAGCTGATAAGCCT
>JANSVB020000476.1:44294-55787 GCA_025504935.2 Erythroxylum haughtii
GGTTACGGTTTTATAATTAAGTAATAGGCCATTAATGTTTTCTTTTGAATGATGGAAATAAATGATTTCAACTATTTCATGAACATACTTTATGACTCCTTGAATACTTTGAGAATGTGTATGTGTTTGGTATGAGCTTATTGTGTTGAAGAATTATGAAAAGATTGTGCAAATAATTTTTGAAAAGATACTGTGTTTGAAAAATCAAGTTTCGAAAATGTGTCATTTTGGGCAACAAGTTTACAAGTTATGAAATACATGTTATGTGAGTTTGGTTGTGTATATTTTGTATGTCAAGTGTACTTCGACTAAAGAATTCTCCCGCGTGTCCACTAGTGGCATGGAGCCCCTTCATGGACTCCTCATGTTTACGACTACACAAAACCATTATGTGGGATTATGTTAGTTCGTTCTGTTCACGACTACACAAGCCCATTTCATGGAAATGTGTTAGTTCGTTCTATTTATAGACCTTCCAAACCATTTAGATGTTTTTATATGCTCATGATATATTGACAAGATTAATGCATACCTGATTTACATTATTGAGAATTTGGTTGAGAATTTAAGAAATATGTGCTTTGTGATTCAATGTGAATTTTGTTACAATGGAAATAAGTGTTTCAATGGTTTTGCTTGATACTAGTTATAAAATTGTTACTCACGAGCTTTTAAGCTCACCCCATTCCTTCCCATCTCTAAGTAATGAACAAGAGATCGAGCGACAGATAATCGAGGCATGACTCCAAAATTTGCATCTTTTTGTGTTTTTAGTTAGATTTGTAACCACAAGACTTTAGTTGCATTTTGAGCAAATTACTGTTCATGTATCTTTTTGTATTTTGGAATTTTGAGTTATTGATGTATTGTGGCTTGAAATGCCCATTAAAGCTTTGTAAAACTCTTATATTTTGATGTTAATAAAGTATGATTGTGTTTTTCCCATGACAATTTCCAAATTGTTCATTTCACTTTCAAGTTTTCCATAAGGGTGAGAATGTGTTTTCTGAATTTAGGGGAAATACTGTATTGATCTAGGATAAATTGGACAAAGTTGTCTTCTTGGAAGTTGTAGATTAGTTTTCTAGCTTTCTAATGATATATAGTATGAAATTTTTGGACATTGGAGTTGAGAGATATGACGATTAGATATTTGTGACGCTGCATAGTATGGACAATTCGGGACAACTACATTGATTTGAATTTTTAACCCTTTTAGAGGCAAAATATCTTTTTATAGTCTTCATGAAAGTTGTAGGTCTAGAAGTCATCTTCGAAAAGGTCTTTAAATAACCTTAATCCGATATTTTTAGAGAAAGTTATGCTCATTTTACTAATTTAGGTCGGAAGAAGAAAAGCAAGAAGGGAGAAGACACGATCGTGCAAATCCGCGAGCGTGACTCTACGGACATTGCGCGAAAGTCATGATCACACAAGTGTGGGCAAGTTACAATCGCGCAAATGCACGATCGTGACCCGCAGGCTTCCCTCCCCAAACCTAAACATATTTCACTCTTTTGGCCATAACTTTGTCGTCTGACCTCTAAATGACCTAATTTTTTAACCAATGGATTCCTAACATATTTCTCTATCCCTCAATAAAAATTTATAGCTTTTGGTATTAATTTGAAAAAGAATGATTGGATCAAAGTAAGGGTATCGATTGGAAGAGTATGAATTGGATATTTCACTAAATATACTTTGGTCTTTGGATGATATTTTGATTTATAGAGTTCCAAATGAGATGATTCTTATTTCTAAATAAAGTAGAGACATAGAGCTACAAATCCTCTACAGAGCTTGAATTTTAATTTAGTCTCTAAGACTTTCAATTTTTGGATGGAAGTTGAGTATAGTGTACTTATTCAGTTTAATAAAAATCCGAAAATGTTTGGGCTACAAATTTTAAATTTTTGGACCAAATTGAATGATTTTGGTGTCATTAGAAACTTAAGACAATGGGAAAAAAATGTTTTGAAGAAGTTAGATTTAAATTTCTGTTTAAGGTTTCCCAAAATCTGTTCGAAAATAGGAGAAATGAGTTTATTTTTTATGATCGACTGATGTGGGCATGCCACCCTTGTGGGAAGAACGTCCAGATGTCACTTAGGACATTAGTCGCTCGCCTCGCAAGGGCGGGGTCCCAGTAATACGTGGTTGCTTGTAAATCATGATGGCTTGCAATTGTTACTGTAAACTAGTGACTAGAAGACACAAATGCTAGTGGTGGCATGAGATGCCATTGAGCATATTAGCTATTTGGAATCATGACTAATAGTAGAAAGGAGGTGCATTCAACTAGTGGCTTAGACTGGTTTGCTTAGACTGGTTTGTTTTCTATAATTGTGGCATGCAGTTTAGTGGTGGGCGTCAGAGTAGGTTGACAAAGACATGAGAGGTTCGGTCGAAAATGAAAATTTCCAGAGGGAAATAATTTTGCAAAATCTTTGATTTAACTTCATTTGTTTCTAGCATAATCAAAAATAGAAAAATTAAATGCACAAATGTAAATCAACACCAAAGTTTGTTGATGCAGTTCAACACACCTTTCTTATTCTGTGGAGCCGTCACCTAACTTAATACTTTCATTAACGACAATAGTTTTATACAAGGATTTACTGAGCCGACACCACTCAACCCTTGACACTATCCCTCGTCCTCATAACCCGTAAAGCATTTCACACCCAATAATACGATAGACTCATGGTAACCTCAATAGAGAATTTCTTAACAATTTTTTAACGAAAGACAATAAACTCACAACTCAAGTAATTAAAATAAAAAATGAACATAAACAAAGACACTGGAGAAAGAAAACAAGTTCCCTAACAATGTAGCTACATCAATGAAAGAATAGGAAGTTGTTTATTGAAAAATCTGATGTGAAGCTTCAATATTGTCACTGGAAAATCCCACACACAATAGTAGTAATTAAACACATAACTCAAGTAATTAAAATAAATTGTTGAAGGAAATGGATAGAACTTTCATCACCTTGATCCCCAAAGGAACTGAGCATGAAACATTCTATGATTACACGACTATAGTATGCTACAACACAATTTATAACATTATTGCCAAGGTTTAAGCAGGAAGGCATAAGCAAATTCTACAAAACCATATTGATCAGGCACAAGGTTCCTTCATCCCTAGCAGAAGCATTAGAGATAACATCACAGTAGCTCGGGAATAGTTTAAATACTACACCAGAAGGAGAGGTGACAAGAATTTTGCAATCAAAGATGACTTCCAAAAGGTGTATGATACTGTTGATTGGACTTTCATCATCAATATTCTAACTACATCAAAGTTTCCAAGCAACTTCAATGCCTGGATTCATCAATACATATTCACTGTCATTTTTAATGTCCTAGTAAATTAGGAGATTTCTAATCTAATTATGGCAGCAAGAGGCATTAGGAAAAGGGTCCCTTTACCTTTTCTCATTAGTCATAGAAGTCCTAAATAAACTCCTAACAAGAGTTGTTAAAAGAAACCAAAACCTCAATCATTTCTTAGATTTTAGCCCTATTTCTTACTACAACTCCATTTATAAACTTATCTCTAAAATCCTAGCCTAAAGATTGAGAAAGGTATTGCCTAATCACATTGGTGAATCACAGGGTGCATATATACCTAAAAGGGCTATTGGAGATAATATTCTGATACTTCAGGAGTTAATCGGGACCTAAGTAAAGAAGAATAGTAAAGCTAATTGTTGTTTAATTGATCTCAAACAAGCCTATGACTCTGTGGATTAGGCTTCATCACTAATATTCTAGTAGCCATGGATTTCCCAATAAATTTCATCATGGGGATCACACAATGTATCTCAACTCCTCATTACAGCATCACTATAAATGTTCAACCTACAAAATTGTTTAAAAGTAGTAAAGGTATTAGGCAAGGTGACCCTATATCACTTTATCTATTTGGTTTGGTGATGGAGGGTTTAGGTAGACTACTCCACAAAAGGGTAAAGAGTTATAAAGGCTTTAAATTCCATTCCAAATATAAAAGAGTTAAATCAGGTCGTCTTTGTTTTGTTGATGATCTTATTTTAATCTCCAAAAACGACCGTACTTTTCTCTCAACTCTTATGAAAGTCCTTAAAATGTTCAACAAGTTAGTCTCTACGTAAAATGCTCCAAAAGTGACTTATTCTTATATCATAAGGCTACTAATTTGGAATCCACCTTAGTCCCTATTATAGTTTTTAATGTTCAAAAGCTCCCAATGATGTATCTTGGTATTCCGATCTCAGATTTCATATTCAAATCTATTGATTATGCTTACCAAATTGACAAGATTAATCATAGAATTGCCTCTTGGAGTGTTAGGAATCTCTCCATTGCTAGAAGGGTTTAACTCATTGTATCTATTTTAAATTTATCAGTATATATGAGGTAGCTCATTTTGCTTCTCTATGAAAATTATTAAAGATATTAAAAAAATTTAAATAGGTTCCTATGGACTAGCTACAAAGGAAACCCTTGCAAAGTAAAGATGGGATTAAGGGATGATCCTTTACCAAAATGTCAAGTGGGACTCAGTATAATTTCTCTCAGGACTTTTAACTCTTTATTACTTTCCAAAAGGATATAAAGACTCTTTGCTGAAAAGGAGGCTTTATGGTGTAGATGGATCCATATATACTTCAATAAAATAGGAGCCTATGGAGCTTTAAGTCAGATAATCTATCATCTACCAATTTGAAAGCTATTATTAAGTTGAGAGGAAATTTAAGGCCTCACTTTATCAACCTTATTGGCAATAGGGAATCTACTTCTTTCTGGTTTGATAATTGGCTTTCAATGGGACCTCTGAAAGATTTGGATCAAGGTGATGCATTAAAACCCTATTACAATAACAAGAAACATTGGATAAAGCTCTCACAAAAAAGGATCAGATCAGAATTATCCTGATCTCATCTTCTCTAAAGACTAAAATCCTACAGATTAGTTTTAACCTGTATAATGATATTGTCATATTGAAACATACCACTAATGGAGTATTCACCAATCTTTCTTGAAGAAAAGTTTTCACTAGCAACCTGCCAATTCTTCCCTGGACAAAAATAGTCTAGTCTAGACATCATTAGTCGAGAGAATCAATAATCTTTTAGCTTGCAATGCTAAACAAGCCACCTAATGTTGACAAGATTGTAAGGTTTACTTACCTTAATAATTGGTGCTGTCTTTACAGAGATGATAAGGAAAACTTAGGCCATCTTTTCTTCAAATGCATGTATGTCATAGATTCCTAGCAATCATTGATCTCATAGTGTTGATTAAGGGAACTTCGAGAGGTTTTAAGCAAAATTAAGTCTTGGTGTGTTGATTTGAGATTTCATAGTAAAACAATCAAATGATGCTTTTGCATCACTCTTTCTTTCCTAGTCTCAATTGTTTGGGATGAAAGGAACAACATAATATTTCACAAGTGCCCCACCACTTATCATTTCAACACCTATCTATTTCAATGAATTAGACCTTATATTGGCATCCATAAACATAAGGATTTGGACTCTCATTATCCCAACAAGGTCTGGAGAGTATAAACACCTAGCATGAGTTGTAATTACTTTAAATATGTGCCAAATGTAATCTTATAGTGTTTTGTCTCTTATATTTACAAGGTGATTGTACTAGTACCGATTACATTTGCCTTTATGGCTTAATTTAAGTTAACTTCTCTAAAAAAACTTATTGGCTATCAAAGGAATCACCTTTGGAAGGAAATTAAAAGAACATCTACTTACACTATTAAACCCTGGTTAATCACTGGAGACTTCAATGTAATCATTACAACTAAAAAAACTAAAGGGGTATATGTCAATAGAACTCCTTGTCAAAACTTAATGCTATGCCTATCTGATATTGAGGTAATTGATGTAGCGTTAGCTATTAATTTCTTCACACTAAGTAATAACTAGTAAGGAAATGATCTTATTAGGAAAAAACTTGACAGTTCTCTTACAAACATGAATTGGTTTCAACAATTCCCCAACAGCTTCACTATTTTCCAAATTTATTTTCTATCTGATCATGCTCCTTACTTTCACTTTTAATGATTCTAAAAGAATCAAGAACCTTTTCAGGTTCATCAACTTCCTTTTGGATGTTCCTAGATTTGATAAAGTTTTATAGAAAGGGTACAGAGATGAAGTGAATGGTTCCAAACAGTATTAAGACTATAAAAAATGCTTTTAATCAAACAAAATCTAAAATTGATACACAAGGAGAATACATGAAATTTACATAATCTTGTTACAACTGCCAGAAATGCTCTTATTTTATATTTAGAATGAGTTATATGAAAAACATCAATTCAGTATAATTATTGAAAAGGAGAAGCAAGCATTGTACAACTTCTATACAGATCTCTCCTTTGATCAATCCTTGAAGAGGCAGAGATCCATAATTGCTTAGTTGAAGGGGAGTGATAAAGGTTCAACTTTCTTTCACAGATATGTCATCTCTAGGAAAGCTGCAAGCAAAATTAGCAATTTGATGTGTAAGAATCATATCACTTGTAATCAAGATTTGTTAAAGTTAGAGTCTTTTAAATACTTCTCCAATGTTATAAATGCCTCCACCAATGCTCAAAGTTGAAGGCTTTTAAACACTTCTCCATATTATAAATGCCTCCACCAATGCTCAATCTTCAAGTGGTTACTGAGTAGCATCATGTGTAGTTCTATTACTAGTCAAGAAGTCGAAATAGTCTCAAAACTTGTTATTGGATAAAAAATTGAACAAACTATCAAAATTTTGAATCCCCATAACATGATGCTTTTTTCTAAAGCTTGACCTATCATCAAAGACATAGTACTAGATGCAATGCTAGAATTCTTTGAGAAGAAAAAGATTCTTCTATTACAAGAATATATGAAGGATTATTCCAAAAAAAAAAGAGGAGGCAAAAAAATGCATTCTAAGGATTAATCTAAAGAATGCTTATGATAATGTTGATTAGAATTTCTTTTGTAACGTCATGAAGCCTTTAGGTTTTCCTATATGTTTCATTGAACGGATCTCTTTATGCTACAATGTCATCCTTTAGTATTTTAATCAATAGAGAACCAACCAAATTCTTTAAGAGTTATAAAGGCATTAGGTAGTGAGACCCTTCTTTACCTTACTTATTTGTCGTTGTCATGGAGATATTCAATAGGATTTTGTGTTGAATTGTTGAGAGGACTAAACACTTAAAATATCATTATAAATGCAAGAAATTAGGAACTACCAACCTCATTTTTATTGATGATTTGATTTTCTTAGCTAGGTTTAACAAAACTTCACTTTCAATAGTAATGAAGGCAATCAATATTTTCACTAAGTTATCTAGTCTTCATGTTAATGCTGACAAGTCCTCTTTTTACATGTCTATAAGGGTTAAGGATTAGTGTAGTATAGTTGAGCATGTCACTAAGTTCATAAAAATGTATGTGCCTTTCACCTATCTGGGAATTCCAATAACTTCTTCCATATTGAGCTATGGAAGTTTTAAAACTTTGGCGGATAAAATATAAGCTAAAATCATAGGTTGGAGAATGAAAGATTTATCGCTAGTTGGGAGAGTTCAACTGATTACAATTGTAATATCTGTAATAAATATTTATTAGGCAACACATCTTGCTATTCCAAATGCTGTGAAAAAACCATTGATAAAATTCTTAGGAAATTTCTTTTAGTTCTAATGAAGGAGGTTATAAAGTTGACACTAAATGGTCTGAAATTTGCAGCTCTAAAAGGCATGGAGGTTTGAACATCATACCTTTAAACTCTTAAGTAATTGTATGATGATTAAGAGCTTATGAAGACTAATTAATGATCATAATTCTTTATGGTGCAAGTGGGTACATGTATTATATGTCAAAGATAAGAGCAATTGGAAAATTGATATATCATCAAGTTATGCATCTACTTCTCAAAAGGAGATACTCAAATAGAGAAGTTTTATTAGAATCCACATCAAGAAGGTATTAGGAAAACATGAGCTCTTCTTGAGAATAAATGACAATAATTTGCAAATGTAGTCCAATAATGTAGAGTTAAAGGACAATGTTGAGGATAAGAATTGGTGGTGTCCTAGTGTTAGTGTAACATTCAACAATACATCATATAGGAAACTTGTTTGGCTGATTATCAAGAATGTCTTTTAGTATAAAATAGTATTATATAAATACAATATTGTTAGAGCTAGTTTAATTACTTGACAAACTAGTGCAACCTTTGTAAAAGTCAATTGGAGATCTCTTCATACCTACTTTTTATAAATGTTAGAATGTTTTGTAGCTTAGTTACTTTATCATGTTGAACATTCTCTTATTGAGAATCCTTTGTAGGAATTTTTGAGTTATCAGCTTTTTATGGCCTAATTTAATTTTTATTTTTATTTTTAAAATCTCTAATGGCCCCTTAGCCGAAGATGGAGAAGCATGCTAAATTGATAAAATACATCCTTACCAAAAGCCTCTTTAAGTGAACATTGTCCTCATGATAGTTTATTGGATTGTAACATTGTTGAGCATAAAGTAAAAGGGATTAGTTCAGGGCCTAGTACTAGTAGGTCCAAGACTAGTTACAAACCTAAGAGGAAGAAAACTAGTTCAACTCCTTTTAAATGCGTGTTTTAAATTGGAATTAGGGGGTTGAACTCCCTAATAAATATATGGCCCTTAAATATTGTCTTAACATTAAAAAATCCATATTTTTATGGCTACCTCGGTAACCGGCATTAGCATACAAAACCAAACAGAAAGAGGCTACTTCTGAAACCTGAAGACAGATGCATAGAAATTGACTTGTACTACATTGATAGTAACATAGTGAACTCTCAGAGGGAAAGTACAAAAAAGCTGATTTGATTCTTTACAAAAGAAACCGGCTCGATCCTTTCCACTACCGAATAATGTCAAATTGCAGTATTTGAAATTTCATGGTTTTGTGAGAATCCTTCATTATGCTGAAAAATCAAAAGTACCAGCCTTTTCTGATATCTATTTACAGCTAATCACAGAGATTAAAAAAACATCAGAAGAAAGTGCAAGCAAGGTTGCTCTTTGTTACATAAATCCAAAGCATTTAGTGATTCCAGGAGATTGAAGAGCATCAAATTGGTTCAGAAAGTCATCTATTTGGACCAACAGCTGGATAAAGGAAAAGGAGTAAGAGGGTTTTGATGAGGTTTTTGTCTCATTGTATTCTTCTTACGTTCCTTGTTTAGGTTTTTGTCAAAAAGGTATTTCATGGTTATTAATTCTTCTTCAATTTTGCAACTCATTCAAGTGTAAGATTCATTCTTTGGGATAAGTTATTAACTCCATCTTTAAAAAGAGTCTTTCCTTGGTCAAACTCATCAGTAGAAAGGCCCCAAATGTCTGTCTTCTGCTTCAAAGTTTCACAACAATCCAACACCAATAAGTAAATCCCATAAGTGCCTGATTCTTAATTTTGGAAGCCAGCTTCTTTAAACACCTTATTTTGTCTTGTTTGTCTTTCAACACCTTTTCATACTCTTTTCGTTTTTGATATGGAAAAGAGTTCACATTCCTCTTTGGATTCTAGTTTAGGAGGAACAATTTTCTTATATAATATTTATTAATAAAATCATTTTATTTTATTGAAATAAATAATTTAAATTAACTTTTTATTTATAAATTAATTTATTAGATCAAAATTTACATGTTTTGAAGATATTATAAATTTAATTATATTTACTAATAATTACCTAATTTAATTTAATTACAAAAATTAAATAAACTATTAAATAAAATAAAATAAATATTAATAATTAATTTAATTAATTAAACATAATATTAAATTAAAATATTCCTCATTTTATTTAAAATGAATATATGAAATAATTAAATAATATATATTTAGTTGATAGTAAATTGAATTATGAAAAGCATAAATAGAAAACAAAAATCAATTATTATGATTTTCATAAATTTTGAAAACTGGAAGAGACTAAAAATTCAAATAAAAATATTTTTTACTTAATTTGAAAATAAAAACAAAAAATTTAAAATAAAAAGAAACAAACAGAGTCTTAACTAACTAATATCTTTGTGATAAAATTCTCATTAAATTAATTTGATTAATGTCTAGAAAAATTACAAATGGAAGAGAGAGATTCAATTTATGATGTTCAAGTGGGCCTTGAACCAACAGTTCATGCATATTTCATTGTTGTTGAACCATGACAATGAAGTTTGGTTTTACATTAGCTCCAAGTTCAAACTTCTGGTCTCTTTTGGGCAACCAAGCTTACCACAGGTTTAAGAAAAGAAACTTGAATCTTATTCTTAGGGAGATTCACGAATTGTTTACTTGAAACTGAACTGTTGCTCATTTATATATATATCGAGAAAGCAACAGATATGCTGACTGGCTTGTTACTTACATTGAACAATTTGATGTCGGAGTTATCTATTTTGATAATACACCATCTTGATGTCATCTTCTGACTTAGTTCCCTTGACTCGTTTTGTAATTATGACGTTTAATTTCCTTTTATATAAAAAAAAGAAACTTGAATCCAAAGGTTATTAACAAGATGGAACACAACTCTTTGTTATTATTTTCACTTGTTCGAACAGCTGTTAACTTTTCATTTACTTTTCATCGGACCGACACTAAAAGACAGTTGATTTATATCACCCTTCGCTCCGGACAAGCATAAGAAGCGTGACCCTTTTCACCACAAGTAAAACACCGAATCTGTGAGCTACTGCCAGTTTTAAAATTATTAGGATTAGAGATGTTTTTTGCTCCAAACTTCACTAAAGCCTTCCCTTTTTCAATGTTACCCATATTTCCTCCATTAGCTCGGTTCATGTTGGCGCTCTCGCGACTGATTTTGGGGGCTGATTGACCTGTTCTTTCATTGCGAATAGCTCCAGCACTCCTTTGAATAGCTCCTTCGGTTCTTCCAAACAAAGGCCTTCTAGAACCATACCTCCAGACTCGTTTTTCTGCCATTAAGGCATGTTGCCTTGCTTCTTCAAGGTTAAACAATCGAACTACTCCCATCTCATCCCTAAGTGATTGATTCAAACCTGCTAGATATCGAGAGGTCAATTGTTCGTTAGTTTCATTCAACCCTACTCGAATTGAGAGGTTGTTAAACTCAGCCGTGTATTCCTCCACACTTAAGCTCCTTTGTCTCAACGAATGGAACTTTTCATACAATTCCATTAAGTAATCAGCTGGTAAAAATTGCTTGCGCAACTTCGTTTTCATGTGTTCCCAAGTGCTAATTTTAGGCTTGCCTTGTCGTGCACGCTGCTCCTCAACTCGCTTCCACCATTGAAGTGCAGTGCTCTTCAATTTAAGCTTAACAAACAACACTTTTCTAGCTTCAGCCATAGGTTTCCATTCAAAATAAGTCTCTAAACTTGCCTCCCAATCCAAATAGTCCTCCACATGCATCTTTCCATGAAAATCAGCAACTTCAATTCTAATTCCACCACCATTCAATTCA
>JANSVB020000476.1:91229-104651 GCA_025504935.2 Erythroxylum haughtii
ATAACCATACACATGTTCCAAGAGACCGTCGTAGTATGATTCATTCAGAGTCACTTCCTGACAGATCCTGTCAAAAAATTTAGGTACTTCTTTCTCTGCAGCATCGTAGTTGATGAGAATGTCTCGTTTCTCTAGCAGTTTCACATCTTTCTCATTGCGGATTAAGCTCTTCATGAGAAATGCATAGGAAGTGATGTGCTGCACATTGTCTCTCGAGCAATGCTCGAGTTGAATGAGGTTCCTGAACAGACTTTCAGTGTATTGATGGAGTATTATTGGTGGGATTTCAAGGACATTTTTACCAAACCTTATGTCCAACAAATTCTCCGTCCAGCTTTTCTTGAACTTGATTCCGTTACGTCGGAGCTCTGTTGCACTGTGCAGCTGTCTCTCTGACTCGGCTAGTTTCTTCGGCAATTTGGGGTATTTTGGAAGGAGACAATGGCCGATTAGGTCAAGTAAATGGTGCCCTTCTTCGTTAAACTTCTCACGGTGAAAATTTTGGTCTCCAGGAATCATGTTCTTGAAGTAACGAAAAGCTAGTTCAGGAAGAGAAAAAGTACATTGTTTTGGAATTGGCACCAACTGGAACAATCTCAGAAGAACGAACAGTGGAATCTGGTTTTCTAGCAGAATGAAGTCGCATCTTAGATCAAATAGCATTCCTGCAGTACTGAAGATGATATCGTTTCGACGTCTCAAGCTTTTCATCGAGTACTTCATGAACAATTCGATCAAAAAACATCCATCGATCAACATTATCTTCAGGAACTCATCGCTTGTGAAATTAATCTTCTCTGAATAGCATGACACTGCTCTACCCTCCAGCTCTTTCAGGGCTGCAACACAAGCATCCAGGGCAGCTTCAAGGTTCGGTTTCCGACTGAGAAGCGCATAAACATACCGCCATTTGTGCTCTTCCATGAATTTCAACTTTTCTTTACCGTGATGATAAGGACCAATCGAAACCATGGCAGGAACGTAAGCTTTCTCATTTGCTTTTAGAAGACTCTCATTGATTTTGCAGATAGAATGTGATGAAGATATGCTTTCCATCTTTCTCCTGATCGATGTGGCGAGACTCTCATTGATTTCTACCACGATATGATCTCTCCCTCCACTGTCTTCTGATCCTCCTGATGAAGTAGCTTGTTCCATATCTGATTAATTTAACCTGCAATATTCATCTTTCTCAGTTAAGCTCTGTTTCTGTTCACTAAAGGCGGAGCCAAAAACTTAAAAACCCCTCATTCTCAGACTACTTTTTTTGTCTTATAAGTAAAACTTAAAAAACAAGTATTCTAATTTATATATAATTAAAATTTAGTCTTTTAATATTAGAATGACAATTTTTTTTGAATTTAACAGTTAAAAAACCGCATTAAGATAGACAAGAAAAGTATCAAAACTAACACAAACCAACAAGCTTATCCCATATATCCGATTCCTACAAGCCTTTAATCGTCAACGACATAACAAGTAGAACTATCGGAAATTAAAATAGACTCTAAGCAAAAAGGACTAACATTTCAGTGACGAAGGTTTGCATATAATAAGGCTACCTTGGCTAGTGAATGAGCCATTTTATTGACAATTCTACACGTTTAGTGGAAGGACAAGTGAAGAAAGTGTCGCTTGAGTGAGAAACAATCAAGGCTCAAAATTTCAATCTCAGATAAATTCGTTATTTTATTTAATTATTAAGAAATTAATTCATCAAAATTTTGTTAAATATTACTAAACAACGTCTCTGATCTTGTTCGATAATTCAATTTAGTAAAAATTATATAAAAATTTATTTTCTAAATATAATAAATATTAAAAAAATTTCATATTTAAAAATATCTAAACATAAAAATTTTAATTTTTTAAATTAACTTTTCAATTTTTCTTAGTTTATAATTCTTATATGATATTGTTGAATGTCTCAACCTCCGTCTCTGTAATGATGAATCGTTACAACTCAAATTTTCGCAATACATGGGATAGAGAGGTTAAAGAAAACATGAATTAGGTAAACTGATATAGTTCTACTGAGTAGTGAATAAGTTTAATAGAACAGAGATAAAAACAAAGAAGACTGTCTTTTACATTACCTGAAGAGGAACGGCAAAGTACGAGCTCAGTTTCTCCAATGGTTTTGTTCTTCAGCCATTGTGGAATTCGTATTGCGCTGAGTCTCGGGGTAGGAGTAGCAAAAACCCAGAGGCCACTTATATTCTCAAGATCTGGAGAATCCAAGGTGACTTAGAAAGATTGCTTAATGCAATTAATGGCTAAAGCTAAGAAGGAAGCTTTTCAATTTCTTAATCCCAAATACAAAGCATCCAACAGAAAGCATAACTTTGTTCAGTGATTGCTTTAAAGTAAATATAAGAATTTCGGTGTAGTTCTGTTAGAAACTATAAGCTTGAAGAAATGCTTATTTACGGCATTAAAAGTGACGTAATGTAATCTCTGAAAGATAGCGATTCTGCTACAATTTTAAGAAAAGAACCATCTGATCTGGCAAATGGACTCGAGTTTGTGAATAAAAGTTTCAATACATTTTGAATTAATTCGAGTTTAGAAGAGTTGCCTAAATCAAAACTAATTCATATAAATCATAGAACAATATTAAAATTATATCTATTTCAAATTAATATGAGACAAAAATCTTATGTCTTTGACTAATTTTAAAATAGAGATGATAATAACTTCCGAAGTATTCAAAATAATTTTTTAAATAAAAAATATTTTTATTACTGAAAATATAAATAATTTGAAGTATCGTATCTTTAAAAAATTAAAAATATTTATAATAGTAAAAATGTAAATAATTCGAAGCATCATATCGAATTTAAGTCAACATCTTAAATTCGAATTTGATTCAAAATTTGATGTACAGATGTTCAAAGAGAATCCTTTTCTTTATCACTAATTCGCAAGCCTTACCATCACATGTAATCAACAAAGAAGAATGACTTAAATGATGTAGACTCCTTATTTAAGGCTTTTCTTTATAGGAGATTTTAACTTCGAGTTACATAAAAAGAATAGAAATAGAAAAAAATTTCTATTAATAATTAATAATCCTCTAGTTCCTGGACAAAGTTTCTTAATAAGATCAATTACAAATATCTTATTTTTAATGATACCGTAAGAGTTGAAGTTATTAGAAAATTTGAGAACCGTTGAGAACCTTATATTTAACAAAGCTAGTGATCAATTAATAGTTGACCAATCAATTATATGATAAAGTTTTAAAAGCTTAAGATTAGTACGACTAAATTAGGATATCTAATATAATAAATAAAAGAAAAAGGATCTTTGGGAAGAAGAAATCGTAATCGGTGTGTCACCACCACGGAGCCTTTTAACGTGGCGGTACTTTAACTAGTGCATGGAGCATGCGATTTGTAATAGGTTCAGCATGCAACCTCGGCGTCTATTCCAAGCAAGGATCAATATCAATCAAGCAAAAGAAGAATAAAGAGAAGACAAAAGTTTAATATATGGAGATTCTTTTTATATATATAGTATAGAATATAGTTAATATTTTCAAATTTTATATGAATTATAGTCCTTTTTTATAAATCATAAAATTTTGAATCGGAGAACTTTTCCAAAAATTAATTTATGATTTAAATTACTTTTAAAAATGATATAAATATTTTAATAAAAACAAAAATGACTTTGCATTTCTTCTATTGTAGTTTATATCACGCATAAGTATAATATTGAAAATAAGTATTGAATTTAAAAATTTTAAAACTAGAATTTAAATTAAAAAATTTATAAGTTAAATATTCTTGACTGTATTTAAATATTTATGTTTAATTAATTTTAAGATTTAATTACATACAGTTTAATACATTTTTTTTTTTTTTGCGTTTTGGGTTGGGCCGATCGAAGATTGGGTGCTCTGAATTCATTTCCGAGAATAACCCCGATATTGCCTGCTAATTACGAAAGCTTCAACCTCCAACGACTATTAACTAAAACCGTAGCGGACTCCGGGAAAAGAAAAGTATTCGAACAAACAAAGAGGAAAAGAGCAGCTATTTAAAGCCGAGTTTATGAGGAAGCTTTTTGAATTTAAGTGCCCCTCTCTTGTTACTCGAGTTTTGCAGAATATTCCCTCTGAGCTAGAAGAAAGACGAAATTAAGACAACGCTCTTGTGCGCGCTTTCATTTTCCTCCCAACACTAACCGTCTCACTCTAGAATCCGATCCATTTACGAGCTTTGTTCTGTTGAAGCTCTAGGAAACGCCGCCTTCGCCTTCGCCGTCGCCGCCTCCGCCTCCGCGTCGGAATTCTCATTTCTGTGAGATGTCGTTTTGGTGGCCGCTGATCGTTCTCGCTCTCGCTTATGCTATCTGTCGTTTCCTGTTGATGCTTATCCCTCCGAATGTGCCTTCCATTGACGTCGACGCCTCCGATGGTGAGTCGAAGTATATAATTCGTGATTTTACAGTGTTTTGGTAGACTTTATGTTTGTTTACGTGTGTAAATCAGGAATGTGTATTTGTAGGTGTGCGAGAGTAATGATTTTACTTTTTTGATTTCTTTTTTTTTTGTGACAGTTTTAGAAAGAAATCAAACACAGGAGGACAGTTTTATTTATGTAAGTTCTAAATTGCTTCGCTGCTACTTGATTTTATTTCAGTTTTTCCATATATATATAGAGATCTGTTTTTTGACTTGCCTTGATAAAGAAAAAACAATGCGTGTATGATTTGTAGTTGACTGTAAGTGTTTGCCTGTTTGGAGAGCAAAACTAGAAGCTGTTTATTTTAGCTTGAGTAAAGCATTGTAATGTGGATGATAGAAGCTGCCTATCAGTGTGAATCTCATGTTAGTTTGCAGATTTGAAACTTCGTAATTTATAGATTCGTCCATCCTTTTCATTTCAATTTTCACATGCATAGAATTTGTGTGCTGATTTCTACGTGTTTGATGTGCAGATACCTCCAAAAGGAAGGGCGCAACAATCTGACAAAAAAGTTCAGTGCTATGAACCTGCAACTATGAAATATTTGGGATATTTCCCTGCCTTGTCACCTGCTGAGGTTAGGGGATGATGTGTGTGTACTGTGTAGAGATGCAATAAGGATGTATGGTTGAATACATGTATTTGTAAGATTGCTAACTCCTGTTCATGAAATTATGGATGATACTTGGCAGGTCAATGAGCGTGTTGCACAAGCAAAAAAGGCTCAGAAAATATGGGTAAAAAGTAGTTTCAAGCAAAGACGACAATTCTTGAGGATACTTCTCAAGTACATTATTGAACACCAAGAGCTTATATGCGAGTAAGAATGTATTCTTCATAATCATTATGATGAGAGCTTTGGAAGTTGATTTTTACATCAAAACTTCACAGTGTTTACTAAGATCTAGGTCTCTAATTGTGCACAGGCATTAGAAATGGAATTGAATGAAATGATTCAAGACAATGGAAGTGATGAGTTGAGATCATTGGGTTATCGTGTTTCCAAGTTTTGGGGACTTCAAGTTCAAAATCAACAATTCTACTTATGTTAGGAAGGGAATGGGATTGGGCATTTCCATATACATGTGTTTTATGCATTTTTCATTGATGAGTCTTTTACTGCTAGATTTTGGTTTGTTTCCAACATTTCTTTTTCCATTTTGATTAGAGTCTCTTCACGTGACATTGGGAAGACTATGGTAGATGCCTCCTTTGGGGAAATAATGACGACATGTGAGAAGATCACTTGGCTTCTTGCTGAGGGTGAGAAGTGGCTGAAGCCAGAATACAGGTACATGTATCCATCCTTGTACTCTTTTGCTCTTCTTTTCCTCACTCTTTTTTCTCAATCTATGCGTGTAAGTTTCCATTATCTTCCAAGAGGCAAATAGAATGCCTTATAAATGGAATTGTTTTGGTCATAGTTTTACCTGCATGCTGTTGACATGGTATGTAGTTATGTACTTCTGGCAAACACTATGAATAACAAGCTTTCCCTGATTATGTACTTTGTTTACAGTTTAATGTATTAGTAATTTCTCATAATGTGCAGATTTTCAATTGTGCTAAGGTAATCAATGTGTTTTATTATAAATCCTACATTATTAAGAATTTATCTATGCTTCCAGATCTTCGGGAAGGTCAATGCTTCACAAGAAAGCTAAGGTGGAGTTTCATCCTCTAGGAGTCATTGGTGCCATTGTTTCATGGAACTACCCTTTTCATAATATCTTTAATCCTATGTTGGCAGCAGTCTTTTCAGGAAATGGTATTGTAATTAAGGTACCTGAGACTGGATATGTTATTTGGAAGCTGAATATACTTTTATGGCCTACTGGTCATTTAGCATTGTCATGAATAACACTTATCATGCTTTTGTGTCCATATTGTGACTCTATGATTTTGTTACCCATTAGTATCGAGTTATCAAAGAGTTACATTCTTGAAAGTACAGGTGTCAGAGAATGCGAGTTGGTCTGGATGTTTCTATTTCCGTATTATTCAAGCTGCTCTTGGTGCTGTGGGAGCTCCTGAGAATCTGGTTGATGTGATAACCGGGTATTCACATGTTAATTAACATGTTTTTATTTATTATGTTCATTGAGCTACAAGCCTACAACTAAGGTTCTCTGAATAGGTTTGCTGAAACAGGAGAAGCGCTGGTATCTGCGGTTGATAAAATCATATTTGTAGGATCACCTAGTGTGGGTAAAATAGTACGACTTCCTCTTTGGTTAAGTGCATTTCATCTTTGGGTTGATTGAATGCAATACGTTTGAGGATATAGCTGTACAAGAAGAAGTACCTAACCTTCTCTTCTCCTCTCTCGACTTCCAAAATTGCTCAACCTACACTTTTGGTGCATTTCTGCTTGTAGCATTAGAAACAGACATTTGTCTTGTTAGGCATCTTGTCAATAATTGATCTTGAATATTGGAACACATTTTTCTTCTGATTTTCTTTATATATTTCTTTCCTTAGATGATTCTAACTTTAGAAGGGAAGTTTGCACTTCTTAATAGGATTCAGTCACTATGCTGTATCTTTAACTGGGTCACTCACATGGGGCAAGTATTTACTTTGCTGCAGATAATGAGAAATGCTTCAAACACACTTACACCGGTGACACTTGAGCTGGGTGGAAAAGACGCATTCATTATCTGTGAAGATGTAGACGTGCATCATGTATGGATCCTCCCAACTTGGATTCTGTATTCATCTTGAACCATTATTTGCATCCTACTCAATGCGTTATCCAATGCAGGTTGCACTGGTTGCTGTCAGGGCTGCTCTTCAATCAAGTGGCCAGAATTGTGCTGGAGCTGAGAGGTTTTATGTTCACAAGGATATATATTCTTCGTTTGTAAATGAAGTTACTAAGATTGTAAAATCTGTTTCAGCTGTAAGTAAACCCTTCTGTTTAGTCACAATTTCATTAATTTTGTTCTGCTATATGTACAGTTATTTCATAGTTCTTCCCCAACGTCACTTGATTATGATCTTCATTAGTTTCATCTTTGCAGCAGTTGCTATTGTAGTTTTCATTTCTCTCTAATACATTTGCCAATATCTATATTTCTTCCACTTGGTTAAATTAAGTTCGTCTTTCCATCTCCACTTGTTTAAGGGGCCACCACTTTCTGGAAGGTATGATATGGGAGCAATTTGCTTGCAAGATCATTCTGAAGAGCTTCAAAACCTTGTAATTGATGCCTTAGATAAAGGCGCCGAAATAATTGCTCGTGGAAATTTTGGTCCTTTGGGTGAAGATGCAGTTGATCACTTTTTCCCGCCAACAGTGATTGCTAATGTTAACCACACAATGAGATTGATGCAAGAAGAGGTTGCAAAGACTATTTCGAAATGTTTTTAACAGCTTTTTGACGATGTTCATTGTCATGCTTTTGTGACTTGTGGTGTCACTCTCTGATTCCATATAAACTTGAGATTTGCAGACCTTTGGACCAATCATGCCGATAATGAAATTCAGCACCGATGAAGAGGCTATTCAACTTGCAAATGACTCAAGATATGGACTTGGCTGTGCAGTATTTTCTGGTAATCAGCGTCGTGCCAAAGAAATATGTTCCCAGATTCACTGTGGAGTTGCTGCAATTAATGATTTTGCCACATCTTATATGTGCCAGGTTATCTTTATACTTCTAATTTGAGAACCAACCTTTTGTTTTCCTATGATTAGCAACTATTGATATTGACAATATTCTTCAATAGTTTGGCTGTCTAAAGTTTGTACTTGATGGAAGTACTAAAAGTACTGTTATAAATTTGTTTAAAGATAAAACATTCCATGGAATGATATATCTTGATTTTGCAGTCCTTGCCATTTGGCGGTGTGAAGGACAGTGGATTTGGACGATTTGCCGGGGTGGAAGGACTGCGTGCTTGCTGTCTCATAAAATCAGTTGTTGAGGATAGGTGGTGGCTCTATATCAAGACAGTGATTCCAAAGCCGATTCAGGTTAGCTTTTGAAGACTCGACAACATTTCCAATAAAGAGCACCATAGTTACTCCCGTGTTGCTTTCTTACAGTACCCTGTATCGGAGAATGGCTTCATTTTCCAAGAGTCGCTTGTAGAAGCACTTTATGGCTTGAGCATATGGGACCGGTTACGAGCCCTGATCAACGTTTTGAAGATCTCGTCGGAGCAAAACTCTAGCAGTAGCAGCAGAAGAAGGAATGATTGAGGATGAGATTTAACGGTTAGCACTTTGTTCTGTCAACTTCCTTGCAATCTTGGGTTCCATTTAAGCCAGCGTTTCTGTGCTCTTAATTTGCTCCTTTTGCATTAGTGGTGGATCAAAACTATAGCAGCAGCAGCAGGAGAAGAAGAAGGAATGATCGAGGATAATATTTAACGGTTTGGCCTTTGTTCTATTAATCTCCTTGCAATTTTGACTGCCATTTAAGCTATCGTTTCTGTGTTCCTTTTGCATTTGGGTCCCAATGATGAGGCATTTGTTTTAAGCTTGAGCTAGAGTCAAGCCTAAGTCCTAGAGCTTCCAGTTAGAGTCAATATAAAGGTAGTGAACCTAAATGGTGTTGATTAGGTGTGGTTTAAGAAAATACAAGATGTTGAGACAATCACCAAATTGAAATTAAAATGTTCAGATAATAGTTTAGGAAGGTTTAAAATTAAAGTTGCTTTAGTATTAATTATTAAAGCTCGTTTACCACAAACATAAGTTTTTATATCTTGTTCTTGATTATTAGTCTATTAATTAAAGTGGTTAAGAAACCAACTTGACGGGGTAAGTCTCTCATAATTATAAAGTTTATATTGTTTATAAAGAAGCCTGAATGAGGAAACACTTGCTTGGATATGATCGTTTACTTCAATGGTTAGGCTTCAAAATGACGGACCCAAAGTCATTATGTTGTGGACATTGATAGTTTTGGACCAGGCGACAACGAAGCCGAAATGTTTACATTTTCCTGGACTTTGCTTATGCTCGGCCTAACT
Source organism: Erythroxylum haughtii (assembly GCA_025504935.2). Lineage (NCBI taxonomy): Eukaryota > Viridiplantae > Streptophyta > Magnoliopsida > Malpighiales > Erythroxylaceae > Erythroxylum > Erythroxylum haughtii. Next base: position 100,688 of record JANSVB020000476.1, read on the forward strand.
CAAACGAAATTATAGGTTTATTTTACTTTTATGGTCTTTTATAAGAAAAACATGGCTTTGTTTAGTTGTAACATTATTAATATTAAAATTTTATATATTAATTTCAAATAAAAATAAATTTATCAATTAGTTCGGTAATTTATTGAGAACACATTCATTAATTGTGAATGAATCTTAATTAAAATTTTGTAAAATAGCTTTTATTTTATTTTATTTTATTTGAAAATTAATAGCTTTTATTTTTTAAAATCAATATTTCTTAATTTTAAAAAAAGTTCAAAGTAATTCTCTTTAATATATTTTGAAAACTTTATAATGAGTTAACAATTGAAGTAAAGAGTAACTTATTTAAACAAAATTTATAATTAGATTTTACCAAAATTTGAAATCGTTTTTTATTAATTAATAATTAAAATGTTACTAATTAATATCAATTAAATGTTGAAATTTGTATTATTTATTTGATAAAATAATATATTTTTGGAATTTACATTATATCTAAATAAGTCTGTTTTCTGTTTCAATGAAATTAACTATTTATTTATGTTAAATATAAGTTATATTTCTTAATAATGTTACTAATAAATTTTTTATTATTAATATCTTAATTTATAAAATACGGCTATATTAATTAATTAAGTAATATTTTTATTTTATTATTTTCTATGAAATATTTATAAGTAAAACAAGACATTTTATCTAAAAGTTTTAAATAAATTGAAACTTTAATTATTTCCTTTTGGCAAAATATTTTATTTAGATATTGATAAATTTTAAGCCTTAAATTTATTTATTTTGTGACAAATAATTTATTTTTGAAAAACTATTAAAGAATTAATGTTGAAAAATTATGTTAAATTTTTTATAAATTTAAAATTTTTGAATTATATTTGTTGTCGATATTTTTATTCTTTAATTTTAAATATTTATTATTAAATTATTAAATTGTACTAGTTATACCTTCTAATTATTTGTTAATAATAAGTAATTAAATAAGCATATTATGAAATAACGTTGTGGAAAAGATTAAAAACAAAAAAAAATTGTTTTATGAGTTTTAATAAATTATAGAGTGTGAAAGAAACAAAAAGAACTCAACAAAAATAAATGCTTGTTTCATTATTAATAACGGTATCATTACATTTTTTACAATAATAAAAAAGTTATGCATAAATTAATTTAATCAATTATTTATTTATTCAGTTCTCATGTAGTTTTTATTAACGAATCTTAGAAAGTAAATATATCATAAAATTGTTTTTAATCCAGAAATTGTAAAATACTAAGAGCGAAAGTTTTGAAATTTATTTATTTAAACTCTAAATATTTTAACCTATTTATAAGATTTTTTTAAACAAGTATAAATTAATAGAAGTTCACTTGAGGGCTCATATCAATAAACTATTTGCTATGTATCATAAGCACACCCCTAGGACCCTTACGATTGTTTTATTAAAGTCCAGCTCAAACATAAACATAAACGAGTTTACAAATTCTTTATGAGCCAGATTTGAGTAATAAGTACCGTTTTGATTCAAAGTTCCCATACAAATTTCTTGAATTTGGAAATTTGTCTTAGATTTAAGTTTGCCCTTGGGTGAAAAACAATGCACATTACTTTGACTTTTTATGGTACCGAATTATATGCTTCAGACGAAATAGTTACGAAACCTACTTTAAACAGTAGAAAACCATTCTGACCTTAATGCACAAGTTATCTGCCATGACACACCATCGTGATCAACTCTAGAACTCCAGAACCCGGTCTCTTGGCGTTCCCCAACGCAACTAAGAAGCTGGCATTCTCAAGTAAAGAAGGATGTGCAATTTAAACCTTTGTGCTCCCACCGGCAATTTGATTGAAATATTATACAGAAGAATTGTTTATCTTGGGCTTGAAATAACAAGGTCATGTGTCAAATTTTCACTAAAGTTTCGAATACCAAAATTACAAAAATTTAGATATTTGACACGCATGCCCAAAAAAAGTTAGAGAAATATTTAATCCCGAGAATAAAAGAAGCTAGTTTCTACTTTGTTCTATTAAATCTCATCCACAAATTTTATCGGGATTAAATATTTTTCTGACTTTTTTCAAATATACATATCAATAAAGATAAAATTTAATAAAATAAAATAATAACTAATTTACAGTTCAAAAGATTTCATCTGATAAATCCCAGACACACGTCACCAGAAATTCACAAATCAAACATAGAAATTCAAATTGAAAACTTATTCATGCCTTAGTAATAAGTGAATCTCTTCAAATTTTGAACAAGATGCTAACTCAAAAATTCTAGGAATTTCTTTATATAAAAATAATTTTAAAATTAAAAATAGATTAAAAAAATTTACACAATATGAAAAATAAAAATTGCTGAATAAAATTTTTTATTCAAGCAAGAAAGAAAAGTAAATATTTTTTTTAAAAAAAATAAACTTTCATGTTCAATTTATAAAATAGTGTTCGAGTAACTTGAATAATAAAGAAGATTAAAAATATCTTATGGGAGAAGCTTAAATTAACCAACCATTTAAGATTTTTTCAATTTAATACTTAAGTTTTTAAAATTTAAATTAAATGACTAAAATTTTAAAACCTTAACAATTTAGTTTAAAACGTTAATTTCGTCAATAACTTGTTAAAGTGGCTAAATTAAAATAGAGCAAATTTTTTCAAATGGACATTTGCATGTTATAAATAGTAAAGATTTTGTTACTTAATTCAGCAAATTACTAACATAAATAACATTTTAAGCTGAAAGGTTTTAAAATATTTGTACTCATTTGAAAATTTTAAAAGATGAAACACTAAATTGAAAAAATCCTAAGAGCTTAAACACTTTGGAATTACTTATTCCTAAAATAATTAATAAATCTATCATCAAAAGTGAATAAATAAATAGGTCCATTTTATAAGGAAAAAATTAATTTGAGTTAACATACAAATTTTTGTACATATAAAGCACTCCTCTTGAAATAAAAATAAATTCAAAACTTGACAGAAATGACTTCATGACCTATAAGCTAGAGAAGTTATTACTCAGTTAATGTCAAAAGAAAACCAGCAGAACATGTATGACTTGAAAGTTCATATAGGATAATATTTTTGTCCCAACAGTTGATAAGAAAAGAAGGTTTCCTTAAAAGAAATTGGAAGCCAAACTGTTGCCTCAAGGAAACAAAAAGGACCGTAGACCGGCTTGCACTAAAAAAGAACACCAAGAACCTACCATCACAATGATAGACGCCCCATATTGGAGGTTCGCAAACTTCTTAGCACAGTTTTACTGCTTGATGTAAAGGGCACATGCACAAACTATAACCATTGATCGATCCTACAAATAAGAGTTTTCAGGTTGCAGTATTTTAATAAGAAGAAAGTTTCATAGTTCTTTAATTTTATTTAATAATAACAATTATTAATAATCATTAAAAATTAATCATATAATTGACCGTTTAACAAGGTAATAATATAGTTACTCGAAAATGATAACCACTGTAGTCATTAGACCCGTGAGACTCACAACGCAAACTCACCTGTGAAACCTTGAGACCTTGATTAGGATCTACTGTGGTCATCGTCAGCCTGGATCCTGGATGCCCGCTTCAGTGTTACATAAACATGCATCTAAGAAACAAAAGCAAAAAACATAAGTCCAACCTACATTGAACACTTTCAAGAAAAAAACAAAAAAGAAGTAGATGTCAAGTCATCTAACATGTGAATTACATTTTATTTTACTCCTCACTTTTTAAGTATATATTAATTTGAATTTTTTATTCAAATCATAATTTTTAGTAATAAATTATGAATCATTTCTCATATATATTATTTTCTTTTATAATTAGAGAATGTTTCTGACAATGAGTTATATTTTGAAAGACTGATTGTGAATCAACATATTTAGATTTTTTGTATGAAATGTTTCCAGAGTTAATTACAGTCAGTTTTAAATCA
>JANSVB020000476.1:115557-130483 GCA_025504935.2 Erythroxylum haughtii
AAATATCTCATGGATAACAACAAAAAAACTTTAAGGTAGTGTAGAAAGAAACTACGAGAGTACTTGGTTCAAATTGAATGATAATAATAAGAATGAACATAAAGATAGTAAAAAATGAGAATAGATATAATTATTATAATTATGATAGTTAGTTAGAATGAATGAATCATTATCATTATTATTTATTGTTGTTGGTTTGTTAAAAATATTAAAAAGTAAAAGTTTGTTAAAATTTTATTTTACATCAAATTTTAATATATTTTAATTAGTTATATTTAATTGCTTAAAAAAATAAAAATATATAATTAATTAACTATATTGTAATACTATTTTAATTAATTATATTATATTTTAATTAATTAATTATATTTAATTATTAAAAAAAGATATATGGAGCAATGGTTGAAAGTTGGATACAATAATATTGTCCTTAGAATAATAATATATAACCAACCATTTATTTTTCATTTCGTTCTCGTTAATATCTTGGTAAACTCATCAATGTGAGTGTATATATTTACATCAAATGCATGCAACACGGGATTAATGCTCTATAAAGGATAAGTTGGCATTAATTAGAAAATGACTATTCCAGTGATATTGAAGTTAACTTTAAACAATAACAGGCTAATTCATACAGTATTAAATTTAGCTCCAGTCTCAATCTTAATAAAGATAATGGCTTTATAGCTGGAATAATAATTTTTTTATAATAATTAAGAGTGATTTAATTAACACAACTTAGTTTTTTTTGGATAATTACTCATACTCTAATAATAATTAGAGGATATTTTATTTTAATAATATAAAGATATAAAATAAATACTTAATTTTAAATTCATCATCATCATTACACTTAGTCTGAAGTCCTACACTAAAGCGGGGTCTGAAAATTTCTAAAACATAATTGTAATATATAATTTTTAAGAAAACTAATAATTGGAAAAAATTGAATTTCTTCTACTACAATCTTAACTTGCATGAATTCTAAGTGTTTGACAAATTAAAAGAGATCTAAACAATATTGAAAATTCTTGAAACTCCTATACCTTTGCTCAATTATTAAAAACAAAAAGGTAATAACACAATAAATAAAGTTGAAAAAATAATAAAAATATCAACTTCTCAACATCTAAGCAACAATATCAGGCTCGGCATCGCCCACCAACCAACCGTACACTGACAAGACATGCACCGTCTGTGTGCCCACCATTGAGCATACAACTAAAAAGTCAAATACAAAAGATGCTAAAATATTTTCAAATTTGCCAAAGGATGGATCAACAATTTTTATAATGTTTTATAATATTATTTGATTAATGTATCATCGTTTATCGTCCACTCAATTAAAGTCCGTTGAAGCGCAGAGCTTAGAGACGTACAATAATAGGTAACTTTATTCTTACTAGATAAAGAGGTTCTCGTAGACTTAATTGTAATACACCATGATGAGACTATTTAATTAATATATATTAGTTATTAATTTAATTTAAAATGTAATAATTAAAAAACTAAATTGATTCGACATATTTAGCTACAGATTTTTTAATTAATTAATAATCTTTATTATTAAAATTAGTTGATATATTAATTAATTTTTAAATTAAATTGATAAATTTTTTAATTAAGCTCTAATTTTAAAGATAGTTTATTTGTTAATCTTATTTTAAAATTTTCAATTTTGTTTAATATTTACTATATTTTTGTTTGACACATGATAAAAGATAACGTATAAGAAAAGAAAGATATAAAAATAGATTAACTATTTGCTTTTTTTTTTTCCTTTCTAAAAATCACACAAAACCAAAATTATCAAATCATACAAATGACAATTTAACACCACCTGATTGTTCTCTTCCTAAACTAAAACCAAAACTAAATTAACTTTTAGGAGCTTAATAGTAATAAAAATGAGAATAAACATAATAATAGAAGATAATTGATATAATTATTATGGTTGGTTAGAACGAAGGAAAAATTACTATTACTAATTATTTATTTTTTAAAATTTTTAAATTTTATTTTATACCAAATTTTAATATATTTTAATTAGTTATATTTAATTGCTAAAGAAGAGAAAGATTTATAACTAATTAATTATATTATAATCAATCAATTAATTAATTATAATATTATTTTCATTAATTATAATTAATTGATTAATTAATATTGTAATTAATTATATTATAATATTATTTTAATTAATTAAACTGTAACTAATTAATTAGATTTAATTATAAAAAATAAAAAATGAATAAAATATCAGATTCACATTTCTCCCGATACTTGAAAAGTACAAAGCAATACATAAACATTAGATACCATAATATTTTTCCTATAATGATAATATATAACACCAACCTTCCTTATTACTTATTCCCTAGATATTGAACTCTTTCCAAACCCATATAAGTACCCCCCCTTACTTTTGCCCATTTACTCAGAAGCCAAACAGAGGAGACCAAAAAGGAGCGAACTTTGGGCAGTAACATTGATTCTTCGCCAATCTTTTTATAACCCATGTGGGGTTTTCTCCTTCTCAAACTCTTGTTCACTCTATTCCTCTAAAAATTTCCGAAATTAATTAAAATCCAGAAAGTTTAATGGCCTCAGGTGGTGGCAGAGGAGCTCAGTCGCAGCAACAGAGTCACCACCAACAAGCTCAGTCTTCAGGGACCAGCAAGTTGAGACCTTACTATGGAAACAACAACACAGAGTCTGTGAACAAAGCGATTGCTCAGTACACCGTTGATGCTCAGCTCCATGCGGTTTTTGAACAGTCTGGCGAGTCTGGTAAGTCTTTTGACTACTCACAGTCAGTGAGAACAACTAACCAACCAGTCCCTGAACAGCAAATCACTGCATATCTATCAAAAATCCAACGGGGTGGCCATATTCAACCTTTTGGTTGCATGATCGCTGTCGACGAAGGGTGTTTTAGGGTAATTGCTTACAGCGAAAATGCATGCGAAATGCTTGGTTTAACTCCTCAGTCAGTCCCTTCTTTGGAGAGACCGGAAATTCTGTCAATTGGGACTGACGTGCGTACCCTTTTCACGCCTTCTAGTGGTGTTCTGCTGGAAAGGGCATTTGGGGCCAGGGAAATAACCTTGTTGAACCCGGTTTGGATTCATTCTAGGAATTCTGGTAGACCATTTTATGCAATTTTGCATAGGATTGATGTTGGAATTGTTATTGATTTAGAGCCTGCCAGAACAGAAGACCCTGCTTTATCTATAGCAGGAGCTGTACAGTCACAGAAATTAGCTGTTAGAGCAATTTCTCAGTTACAATCACTTCCTGGAGGGGATATCAAGTTGTTGTGTGATACTGTTGTGGACTGTGTTAGAGAGCTCACTGGGTATGATAGAGTAATGGTGTATAAGTTTCATGAGGATGAGCATGGTGAGGTTGTGTCTGAGAGTAGAAGGTCTGACTTGGAACCGTATATCGGTTTGCATTATCCTGCTACAGATATACCTCAGGCTTCACGGTTTTTGTTTAAACAAAATAGGGTTAGGATGATTGTGGATTGCCATGCAACACGGGTTCGTGTTTTTCAGGATGAAGGGCTTATGCAACCTTTGTGCTTGGTTGGTTCCACTCTTCGTGCCCCTCACGGTTGTCATGCGCAGTATATGTCCAATATGGGTTCCATTGCATCATTGGCCATGGCTGTGGTTATTAATGGAAATGAAGAGGAAACTATTGGTAGTAGGAACTCAACGAGGCTTTGGGGCTTGGTTGTTTGTCATCACACTTCAGCTAGGTGTATACCGTTTCCACTCCGTTATGCTTGTGAGTTTCTAATGCAAGCTTTTGGGCTGCAGTTGAACATGGAGTTGCAATTAGCATCTCAGTTATCCGAGAAACATGTTTTGAGGACTCAAACTCTGTTGTGTGATATGCTTCTTCGTGATTCCCCTACTGGCATTGTTACCCAAAGTCCAAGTATTATGGACCTTGTGAAGTGTGATGGGGCAGGACTTTATTACCAGGGGAAGTATTATCATTTAGGCATTGCCCCAACTGAAGCACAAATAAAAGATATTGTGGACTGGCTGTTGACCTATCATGGGGACTCCACTGGCTTAAGTACAGACAGTTTAGATGATGCTGGTTACCGTGGGGCAGCCTCACTAGGTGATGAAGTTTGTGGAATGGCTGTTGCATATATTTCTAAGAGAGATTTTCTGTTCTGGTTCCGTTCTCATACTGCAAAGGAGATCAAATGGGGTGGTGCAAAGCATCACCCAGAGCACAAGGATGATGGACAGAGGATGCATCCACGTTCTTCATTCAAGGCATTTTTGGAAGTGGTGAAGAGCCGGAGCTTGCCATGGGAGAATGCAGAAATGGATGCCATTCACTCTTTGCAGCTTATTCTGCGGGACTCATTTAAAGACCCAGAAGCAACCAATTCTAAGGCTGTCATACGTTCTCAGCTTGGGGATTTGGAGTTGCAAGGAATGGATGAGCTCAGCTCAGTTGCAAGAGAAATGGTAAGGTTGATAGAGACTGCAACTGCTCCAATATTTGCTGTAGATGTTGATGGGCGTATAAATGGATGGAATGCAAAGGCTGCTGAGTTGACCGGCCTCTCAGTTGAGGAAGCCATGGGCAAGTCTCTAGTTCATGATCTTGTTTACAACGAATGTGAAGAAACTGTTGACAAGCTTGTTTACCGCGCTTTAAGAGGTATCCTTATTCTGTCCAAAGGGATTGAAAGTTAATGAAGAGATTTTCTTGAGCTAACAAAGAATTATTGTTGTATATGTAATTATGTGCTGATTCAATTGCAGTAATTTAAGTAGGTTTAACCTTGATATTGATTTGTAGAGTTATGGCTTCAATGTTTGGGAAGAGCATTTCTCATGGATTTGTCTTTTTTGGTGAATGGCTTTGATAGTTTTTAGATTTACATATATTGCCATATGACTCTTTTTAACTGAAACAGGTGAAGAAGATAAGAATGTGGAGATAAAACTGAGGACATTTGGCTCTGAACATCTAAAGAAGGCAGTTTTTGTGGTTGTGAATGCTTGTTCTAGCAAGGATTACATGAACAATATAGTTGGAGTCTGCTTTGTTGGTCAGGACGTAACTGCTCAGAAAATGGTAATGGACAAATTTATCCACATACAAGGTGACTATAAAGCTATTGTCCATAGTCCCAATCCTTTGATTCCTCCTATATTTGCTTCAGACGAAAACACATGTTGCTTGGAGTGGAACACTGCTATGGAAAAGCTCACAGGTTGGGCTCGTGAGGAAATAATCGGGAAGATGTTAGTGGGGGAGGTCTTTGGCAGTTGCTGTCGATTCAAGGGTCAAGATGCATTGACAAACTTCATGATTATCTTGCATAACGCAATTGGGGGACAGGACACAGAAAGGCTTTCTTTTTCCTTTTTTGATCGGAATGGAAAGTATGTGCAAGCTCTTCTGACAGCAAACAAGAGGGTGAATACGAATGGCCAGATTATTGGAGCGTTTTGCTTCTTGCAGATTGCAAGTCCTGAATTGCAGGAAGCTTTGAGAATCGGGAGGCAACAGGAGAAGAAATGCTTTGCAAGAATGAAAGAGTTATCCTACATTTGTCAGGAAATAAAGAATCCTTTAAATGGCATACGCTTCACTAACTCACTTCTGGAGGCTACAGACTTGACTGAAGATCAAAAGCAGTTTCTTGAGACTAGTGCTGCTTGTGAGAAGCAGATGATGAAAATCATACGAGATATAGATCTGGAGATCATTGAAGAAGGGTAAGTTGATCCCAAATAAGTTGTATGACATGTATTTCAGTTATTGTAGGACTTGATACATGGCACCATTTCAGCTCTGGTAGCCACTAATTTAGTGTGATATATCCTTTTTCAACAATTTTATACCCATGTTGCTGGATACCTGTAGTTAAATTGCGAGTAACTTTGAACCGAGTCCTAGTTCTTTACTTATAGGCTCATTGTCATTCATTGAACGTCTGTGTTCTGTTGTCGTTTCTATAACTTTTAACCAGACTTGCAATCTGTTCATTATCGTGTGGAAGCAGTATGTTCTGGTAGGAGTTGAGTGAGCATATTTTTGTTTCTTGAGACAGTAGAAATCTACTATTGTTGGACCTTCCTGTTGGCAAGACTGTTGCGTTCATGTGCTGTGAACCCATTGATATGTTAATCTGTTTTAAATTCTTTGTGTGTTTATATTAGCTGCATATGTTCTCTGTGCACTGGATAATGGATGGAGGATCCTTTAAATCTTCAATGTTGTGCATTCAATGCACTTTCTTTTGGGTCTTATCTGCACCTCCAGCATATTCATTGCTAATGGAAGGACTTCCTCCATTTTTCATTGAATTAGCTTACTGGAGCTTGAGAAGGCTGAATTCTTTCTTGGGAATGTCATTAATGCGGTTGTTAGTCAAGTAATGTTACTGCTGAGAGAAAGAAATCTACAGTTGATACGTGATATTCCAGAGGAAATAAAAACTCTAGCAGTCTATGGTGATCAAAACAGAATTCAGCAGGTCTTGGCAGATTTCTTGCTGAACATGGTGCGATATGCACCATCATCTGAAGGCTGGGTGGAGATCCATGTTCGTCCAACACTCAAACAGATCTCTGATGGACTCACACTTTTGCGTAATGAATTCAGGTATGCTATCTTGGATTGTTTGGATATGAATGCATATTTACTTTTAAATCATTTTCTGTAACACATGAATTTCAGAAAATTCTTTCTCATTTCTTTTGTTCCTTTGAATTTGTTTTTTTTGACCATCACTCCTAATCAGCTGTTAGGTGCATTCAGTTAGTTAATCCAACAAGTGCTAGGTTTGATTAGTCAATAAGCATAGGTGGGCTTTTATCTGAATCACCCTCCCGGTGATCTTAAAATTATCGACAGAAGCTTTGTTAACTAGATGTTAATTTGGGAATAGTAATGCAGCCTTGGCAATCAAACTGGTTCCTGGTTTTTTTTGTTGTGTTTGTGCAAAATCGTACTCTCAATTCTGTTTGCTGTGAGGACAAAGAGATGCAGCTAATGCCTTTGTTGAAATAAAGATTATTGCATAAATGATGATCACCTTCAAAATCTGATAATTTGCAAAGGTTTAAATCAACTCATTTGATGCATTTTTTTGAAGGATCGTTTGCCCCGGTGACGGTCTTCCTCCCGATTTAGTTCAGGATATGTTCCACAACAGCCGATGGATAACTCAGGAGGGCCTTGGATTGAGCATGTGTCGGAAGATCTTAAAGCTAATGGATGGCGAGGTCCAGTATATCAGAGAGTCTGAAAGATGCTATTTCTTAGTTATCCTTGAACTCCCCACGCCTATGGGAGGTGCAAAAAGTTCTCATTAGGATGATGATCCTTTGGAGTTTATTGATGATTTCCTGATTGCAACCTGATACTTGTTCTGGCGTGACTGACTGAAAAAGCTTTAATCAAGGTGGCCCGTTTCGTCTAAGATGGACATTGCTTGGCTCTGTTTAACCTGGAATGGGATTCATACTTCCATTGATGCACCAAACTAAAACATTGAGGTAGTTGATCAATTTCTTATCCTAGTCTGAACATCTCACAGAAGTAACCAGGTTCAGATGCATCATTAGTGTAGAGGAAGCAACAAAATGAGAAATAGCTGGAATTCGGTTAAAAGCTGCATATTTCATCTTCTGTAAGTATATATCTGTATGTATCATATCCCGAGGTTCTAAACTAACTGTAATATAAATCCTGTATAAGTTGGCTCTCTCTAGTGTAGTCCGAGTCTTTTGACATTCCATTTTTCTCCAGTGTAATAAAAATGGAATTTGGTGTCTGGTCTGTATAACCATATATCTGATAATTATTTTGACATTGGTATGAAGATTTTGATAATGTTTGAATAATGTGAAAGAAGATAAATTTCCTCATTTCGTATACCTTTTGGTGTTGGATAAATTTCGTATACCCTAACAATTCCCAGATGGCATCTTAGCTGTAAAATTGAGCCCTGGAACTGGATCTTAAGAAACTTCAGGTTCCCAGGTCATGGACTGTTTTGAGATTTATAAGATTACTTGTAAGAGTACGAGGGACTTGCAATTTGAACTCTGCAAACCCGTCATTTAGTTTTAAAGACTTGCTCGAAACATGTAATTTACAGAATATCGTTTGTACTCGACTTTCATACGTGGATAACTACTGCCTTATCGTAACACATTATTTCGCATTCGAACCACCACACTTTTGTATTTGGATCAAGATGGGCATTCCTATGCTCCTACAAAATTGTAGGTAACGTTAGCAATATAACAGGGCCAAACTTTTTTAGCACCAATGTATCCTGCAGAACAGAACAAATAGTTTTGTTACATTTGTGATGATAATACACCATCCAATCTTTCGAACAAATTTTCCGGAGGGCTTCATCATGCAGGTCATTCTCAGCATCATTATGATACGAAGGCCAAAGTTCACCATCGGTTCCCTAACGTAGAAGATGTCGAATTGCAGCAACGGCATCACCTTTGTGCTCTCGTAAGGTTCTTTCTGCCACCTTCTTGTCCAACTATTCCCAAAGATGAAGACACAAGATTGTTAGAAGAAATATGATCTTGGACATAGAACATGCAAGATTGGAGGAAAATATACCTCCAGTTCATTTGCAATGATGTCAACATCAGCTGCATTGATCTTGACAGCAGCCAATTCTTTCTCCCTGAAAGCATTACAGATAGCTTTCACTCAGGACATGTCGGTTACTGAAGCTGATAAATCAAGAAATCAACGAAAAGAAATATTCCAGCAATTACTCATATGTAAAGCTCATGTTAAGGCCTAGTGTTAAGGGAGCTATATTTTACATCGACCCGCAAAAGAAAGAACAAAATGAAACATACAAAAGAAGCAACAAGCTCATCAAACTTATACTACATTTAAGTTCATTGCTCTATACACCTTCCATTCTTCTACACAAGGTATTAACAACATTCAGATGGTATTCAAGTAGTTCTAAATAGGAAAAGCAGAATAGTTGGAGAAGTCCATAGCTCATGTTTGATGCTTCAAATTTCCATATCCACAAGATTTCTTATATTATTTTCTTTTGTTTGGTCCCAATCTACCAATCAAACCGACATTACATACTTCAAGCGACAATAACAGAAAAAGAAAAGAAGACTGAACCAATGCTGAACAGCATAAAGTATGTTGTACCAAGTGCAGATATCAGCCATCACAAATTGGTCATTTCATTTGATGGTTGAAAACTAAACTATGAAACTGCAGAAAACAATCCTTATCACAATGCAAATGATCATCGCTGACAATTAACATCAATCAGACAGTCGCACCGGATTATTTTGATAAAGAAAAACCAAACTAGGAACAACAATCCTTATCACAATGAAGATGATCATCCCTAGCAATTAACCTCAGTAACACAGGATTACTTCGATAAAGTGAAACCAAACTATGAAACTGCGAAAAACAATCCTTATAACAACCCAAATGATCATCCCTAACAATTAACATCAGTCACGTCGGATTCTTTTGATAAAGGAAAACCAAACTGTGAAACGTCCAAAAACAATCCTTATATCAATCCAAATGATCATCCCTAACAATTAACGTCAGTCACACCGGATTCTTTCGATAAATGAAAACCAAACTGTGAAACCGCAAAAAACAACAATGAAAATGATGAACCCTAACAATTAACATCAGTCGCACCGGATTTTTTCGCAATCTGCCCATAATTTAACAAATAGCAGGCCATATTACCCAACAAGTCAAATTCAAAAGGCCAAATCATCAACCAGATTCAATCAAGAAATGTATATAGTAAATTAAAGAAAAAAATGAAGTGCAAGAAAGGGAGAGGAAAGAGTACCTCAACCTCATAGCATTCCAATCGGCCTCAGCAGAAGCAGCAATTGACGCCATAGCCTAAATTCGCACTCCAAACAATAAAAAGTCGAAAACTTTAAGCTTTTATCAACCAAAATAACTACAGAAAAATCGCTAGAAATATCCATTTTAGAAACAATAAAATAACTACAGAAAAAGCACTAGAAATATCCAATTTAGAAACAACTGAACGTAAGAAACAAAAGCCACCTCTTGAACGCGAGTGGAATCGAGCTGGCGATCTTCTACACGGTCAGTGAGCTTGTCGAAAGCTTTGCTCTGTTGCTGCATGTCCTTTGAGTTCTCAACTCTCTCTATTCCTTCATCGCCGGCCTCCATTTCTGTTTCTTCTTTCCTTTCTCTCTTGAGATCTTTGCTTTGCTTTGCCTCTTAGAAGGTAAAACCCTAGAAGAAGACCCCTTGCTCTTTCTGTTCTTATCAATTTCTCAAAAAGGTCTAATTTACCCTTAATATTTCACAAGATATTTAGACGAGGGGTTGGAGTGAATACGGGTCTGAGTGAACTTGAATCCAACCTAAAACTATATTATTATAATTAAAATTAGCTCGAGATCAAATTTAAATTAAATATATTTTTAATTTAAAAATAAGTATACTGTCATTTTATTATTAACTATAAATTGAATAATTTAAATTTAAAACTTAAATTTACCTTTATTTAATGTCTCTCATTATTTATAGTATTTATAAAAAGATTAATTTCTACTAAAAAAGTTATTTTTATCAAGTTTTACGCATTATTTATTATTTAATTAAATCTTTAAAAAATTTCTTTTTATTTTTTAAATAAAATATTTTTAATAAGCTGACTATAACGTAAAATACTCCGACATCCATGCTTAGAAATCCCTATCGCTACACTCACCGTCTTCTTGCTCCGTTTTTAGAATGTAAATCCTAGAAGAAGACCCCTTGTTCTTACGAATGGGCCAACATTTGATCCGAATACGTTTCGTTCTCTTGGCCCATTATGCATGTGAAACCCAGTCAACTATATGTGATAGGTATATATAACACGAAGCTCGTAAACTAACAAATGGACGACGACATGCACGCTCGTCAAAGAACATTTTAATGGCTTCCAATCAACTCTGTGTCCTTTAAGGGCTTCTAATTTGGGCACAATACGGTTGTAGCAATGATGAGTTACGAGCTTTTCTCTTCTTCACAGATCCTGAGTGACTTATGTTTCCAATTATATGTTTGTCTAATCTTAGTAAACAAAAACCTATAAATAAGTTCAATCCATATTTCATTAAAGCAACGTTATTACGTTAACTCTACGTTTGAAAGATGGCGACAATTACCGAGAATGTTGGAGTTTTATGCATGATGTTCGTGTTGGTGCTAGGTTTTGTAGAATGTCGGAAAATGGAAGAGAAAGGAATCACCGCCACTATACGTACTGGTTTCATCGGTGGTAGTGGAAGCCTTGGTCGTTTTGGTGGAGGGTTAGGAGGTGGGAACATTGGAGGTGGTGGTGGTGGAGGCATTGGAGGTAGTTCCGGTGGTAGTGACGGTGGAGCTGGTAGCTTTGGAGGTAATTCTGGTGGAACTATTGGAAGTGGTGTTGTCAGCGTAGAAGGAAGTAAAAGTGGTAGTGGGAACATTGGTGGCAGTGGCGGTGGAAGCTTTGAGAGTGGTGCTAATGGCAATGCAGGAGGCAGTAAGAGTGGTGGTGCAAGCTTCGGTGTTAGTGGCAGTAAAAGCATCGAATTTGGTGTTAATGGCAATGCAGGAGGTAGTAAAAGTAGTGATGGGAGCATTGGAGGTAGTGGTAGTGGAAGTATTGGTGGTGGTACTAGCGGCAATGCACAAGGCAACAAAAGCGGTGGTGGGAGCATTGGCGGTAGTGGCGGTAGAAGTATCGGAGTTGGTGCTAGTGGCAGTGTAGGAGGGAGTAAAAGTGGTGGAGGAAGCATAGAAGGTGGTGGTACTGGCAGCGTAGGAGTCCCTAACAGTGGTAATGCTAGTGGCAGCACAGAAGGTAGTAAAAAGGGTGGCGAGAGCAGTCGAAGTAGCGGCGGTGGAAGCGTTAAGGGTGATGCTAGTGGCAATGCTGGAGGCGGTAAGAGTGGTGGCGGTAGCATTGGAGGTAGTGGCGGTGGAAGCATCGAGGGTGGTGCTAATGGCACTGTTGGGGGAAACAAAAGTGGTGGCGGGAGTAGCGAAGGAAACGTTGGCGGCAGTAAAAGTGGTGGTGGGAGCATTGCAGGTAGCGGCGATGTGAGCATCGGAGGTAGTGCTAGTGGCAACGCCGGAGGCAGTAAAAGTGGTGGCGGGATTAGCGGGGGTAGCGATGATGCCAGTAAAAGCGGTGGTGGGAGCATTGGAGGCAGCGGCGGAGTGAGCGTCGGAGGTAGTGCTAGTGGCAACGTCGGAGGCGGTAAAAGTGGTGGCGTGAGCAGTGGAGGTAGCGACGGTGGGAGCACCAAGGGTGACGCTAGTGGTAGCACTGGAGGCAGTAAAAGTGGCAGTGGGAGCAGTGGAGGTACCGGCGATGTGAGCATCGGAGGTGGTGCTAGTGGCAATGCCGGAGGCAGTAAAAGTGGTAGCGGGATCAGCGGAGGTAGCGATGATGCCAGCACTGAAGGCAGTAAAAGCGGTGGTGGGAGCATTGGAGGCAGTGGAGAAGTGAGCGTCGGAGGTGGTGCTAGTGGCAACGTCGGAGGCGGTAAAAGTGGTGGCGTAAGCAGCGGAGGTAGCGGCGGTGGGAGCACCAAGGGTGACACTAGTGGTAGCGCTGGAGGCAGTAAAAGTGGCGGTGGGAGCAGTGGAGGTAGCGGCGACGTAAGCATCGGAGGTGGTGCTAGTGGCAACACCATAGGCAGTAAAAGTGGTGGTGGGAGCATCAAGGGCGATGCTAGTGGCAGCGCAGAAGGCAGTAAAACTGGTGGTGGAAGCACTGGAGGTCATCTGGGTGGTAGCGGCGGTGAAAGCATCAAGGGTGATGCTAGTGGCAGTGTAGGAGACAGTAAAAATGGTGGTGGAAGTATCAGTAAAAACATCGGAGGTGGTGGCCGTGCAAATATGGCAGGTGGTGTGAGCGGTAAAGTCGAAGGCAGTAAAAGTGGTAGTGTAAGCATCGGAGGCAGTAAAAGTGGCGGTGGAAGTATCGGAGGTAATTCCGGTGGTAGTGTGAAAATTGAAGGTAGTAAAAAAGGTCATGGGAACGTTCATGAATTTCTCCACAAGGCGGGTGGATTGTTTCACCGTATAGTGCGCAAAGGCTTTGGAGGCGGCGGTGGTGGTGGTGGAGGAGGAGGAATTGAGATCAGTAAACGAGCAAAAATTACCGTTGGCGGGCACGCTGGAGGTGGACATTGAGCTTTGGCACGGAACTCTCGCATACTTAATGACTATACTTATTTTTGGTCGAATAATTACTGAACCTATTTTGTTTTTCTTGGTTCAGGACAATTACTGAATTTTTTTGACACACTAAATAAGAAGCAGTTTTAATTTAATTTCACCAGCATATTTGGAAAATCAAATAAAGATTAAAAAAAAACTACCACGAGAAGTGTTTTAGATTAAATAATTTTAGAAAATTCTCTTTAATTTTAGAATTAAAAATATTATAATTTATAATTTATTGAAATTTTTATTTCTTAAACTTCAATAAAAATAGGTACAAATAATATAAATATTAGACACATTAATAATTTAGAATTATTATTTTAAAATTTTAATTTTAATATATTTTAATTAATTCAGATTGAACTTAAAAGTTAAGTTAAATTAGTATATTAGTAGCATTTAATTAATTCAAGTTATGCTATTTGTTTCACTATTATTGTTGAATCAAAGGTGAAAAAATAATTAATTAAATTATAACATTTCTTAAATTATAAAGAAAGCCGAGACAAAAGTATTGCATTAATTAACAGGGAATGAACAAAGTAACTTAAATGTAAAAATCTTACTTTTGGTAAACAAAATCTACAACCATATAACTTCTATAAAAAAAATCATATGTTTTCCCTTTTCTGTTTTTAATATTTAAATTTAGTTTAATATTTAGATGAATTAGACTACAAAATTTAAATTTATTAGAATTTTGAAATAAAAATTTTGGGTTCAAGCTAAACTAAAAATTTGACTTTAAAACTCAAATTTTTATTACTTAAATTTAAAATTAACATAATATGTAATTAAATTAGATCATATTTTATTAAATCTTATCTATACATTTACGTATATACCATATAAATATGCTGATGAGATTTAATAGAATTCGGTAGAAACACCGTAAATTAAGATAACCTGTGCCAATAATCAAAAAGGTTAAAACTTGGTTTTGTAAAGTTGAAAGCATTAAATTCTAAACCTGTAATGCTTTGAATTTCACAACAGCGGAGCAGTTGCAAGAAATAAATACTTTCTGTGTGCTGAACCAATGGATTATTCGGTGTTGAAAAGGTCTTTTATTTATGGAGATGTCAATTTTTGTTCGGTTTAACATGAATTAACGGATCCGAATCAAATTGATAATGCTTTAAATTAAAATTAATTTTTCTTTATTTTTAAATTTAAAATCAGCTCAAACTCTAATATTTTATTATTGGCGTACTCGAACATTTTGTATTTACTTCGTTTTGAAGTTATCATTTACCTAACTTGTACTCGAACATTTTGTATCATTTACCTAACTTGTAAAGCTTGAATCTTAGACAAACCAGTACCAGTTTACTATGAAAGTTTAAGAATTTAAAATTTTTAAAAATATTATTTCAATACTCATTATCAACTTGCTTCAGCATTTTGGAGTAAGAAAAATTTCTATAAATAAAATTCCCAACTTGCAAAGGCTAATTAGGCATGTATAAATGCTTGTTGGCTCGAAACTATACTAGTTTCCGTGATTCCCTGAAACAGATGAATGACACAACCAAGAAAAGATTGTTTCTGTAAACTGCACATGATTCACAGGATAGAATTTGCATTTCAACATTTATTATAGTAGTTAACGGTTGATCTAATAATTTCTCCCCTCCCTGCTGTC
>JANSVB020000476.1:195011-207629 GCA_025504935.2 Erythroxylum haughtii
TTGAAAGACAAATATCAAACGGCATTTGACATGTTAAATTGCAGTGGCTTTGGTTGGAATGAGTCCAAGCAATGTGTGGAGGTCGATAGCAAGCAAGTCCTTGAGGAATGGATGAGGGTAATTCAATGCTTATTGCTTTTAGAAGTGTTTGACAAATCATTTGTATTTTGTTCTTACATTTTATGTTGCTTATTCCAGAGCCACCCCAACAGGTACTACACTCCTGGCAAGCCTTTCCCGCTCTTCCGCAGACTTGAAACAGTCTTTGGGCGAGACAGGGCCACTGGTGGAAGGGCTGAGCATGCTGTTGATGCTGTTGATGGTCCTGACACCACTGTTGGTGCTGATGAGGGTGAAACAGAAAGCGAACCACCAGCCTTTGATCCAACCTTTGCAGACCCTTTAGATCAACCACCCTCACAAACAACTCCTCCTCCAACTACTTCAGGCCAGGTCTTCGGTTCCGCCGCATGTTCTAGCAACAGTGCGGGAGGTCAGCAGTCCAAAGGCAAACGTAAGATGCGGGATATTGAAATGTTGGAACGCCTTGTCGACTCATTTGCTGCTGTCATTGAATCAGGCAAAGAGAATGCTAACAGGCTTGCGGACGCTATTGAAGGAATGAGTGGTGCGAAGTTGGGTGCGGAACTTGTCAATTTTGGCTTCCCCGTTCATGAAATTATCAGGGCTGCAGAAAAAATGGGGAGTAAACCCCATTTAATGAGTGTTTATTGGGGTTTACCACCTGCGCTGAAACAGGCTTATGTTAGGAGCATTTTAGATGCAGACACATGACATGCTATATAATTTCTTAATTTGTATGATGATGAAACATTCAACGTGTGATGTTCACTGATGGATGTTTGAACTATTATCTAACTTATGCATGGTTGGTTTACTGAATTTATAATATTTGTCTTTTCCCGATGGATGATGATTATATGATTCATTTTCAGGTTGTCAAATATGGCCCGATACAATTTTTATGTGGTCTTTGCTGGACGTCAAACTGGAATTTTTACCAGTTGGGATCATGTAAAATTATTAGTTGAGGGATATCCGAATGCTCGTTTCAAGGGATTTCGCACATTAGCTGAAGCACAAACTGCTTATGCAACGGGCTCATATAGGCCGCCGCAACGCAATGTACAACTTGTCCCTAGCGCCAATGCACCGTCCTTTATGCCGACTCCAGTCGTACCAACAACAACGCAACAAGTCAACAAACTTCCAACTTTGCAGGAAAACATGGCATGGGCTCTAGCATTTGCTCTCATAGTCATTGGCATAATGTTGGCAATTATGATTCATAGCATTATTAACAAATTTTAAGTGTTTCATGTATGATCAACTAATTATGTTATTTCTGTTCAGGATATGCTTAGCTGTAGAATGTATGTTGAACATTTGATGTAATTAATTATATGAATGCTGAGATGATGTAATATTATATATATATATATATATATATGCTTACATTAATTTGACTAAATTGTAATATATAATTTCAATTATAATACCCACAAATAATATATTAATTATATATGCGTACATTAATTTGAATAAATTCTAATATATAACTTCAAAAATAATACATACAAACTATATAGTAATAATAATAATAATATTATTATTATTAATAAATTTGACTACTAATCACAAATTATATAATAATAATAATAATCATAATAATCATCATCATAATAATAATAATAAATACAAATTATTTTATTATTATTAATAATATTATTATTATTATTAATAAAATTGACTACTAATAACAAATTTTATATCGCTATAATAATAATAGTAATAATAATAATAATAATAATAATAATAATAACAAATTATATAATAATAATAATAACAATCATAATAATAATAATATTTAGACATAATAATTATAATAGTAAATTTGTATAATTATTATTAAAAATTATGCGTAATATATTAATAATAATATATTTCAATAATAATTAATAAAGATTATATAATAATAATAATATTAATTAGACATAATGATAATAATAATACAAACTATTGAATTACAAACCATTCATAATAAAAATATCATTGAATTACATCTTCCTAATCATATTAAATACTATGGGCATATTCGTCATTTGCACTATTTTCTGTCTCTGCCCCCTACAACCAAACACATTTGCCCTGCAGATGGAGACAAGATTCTCTGTTCTGTCTACCATCAACCAAACAGCTCTCTGTCCCCAATTGCCGTTCTGTTCCGTTCTGTTCCGTTCTGACTCCAGCTACCAGAGTCACTAACCAAACGCTGCGTAAGAGTGGCTTTATCTCCAACGCTTCTTTCTTTCACACCATCTCTTTAAGACATGGTTAATTTCACTAGCCGTTAGGTGTGTCTTCTTCGTATGTGACCCATGCTGGGTGCAATTTTCATTCACCTACTAGCTGTTGTCAAAGATAATATTACATTATTTACTAATTTATCGCATAATAACCCTTTTTAATCCAAAAGAATCTTCTTTTTGTGTTAATCTAAAGCACGAGCCTAGTTAATAAGTATTGGAAGCTTCCACAAACTTTGACTAGTAAAAGTAACCTTTTTCTTCACCGTAGATTTATATAACTCGCCACATGTTAAGCTCACCCCAAATTCTTAGTAATAGAGTTTGAAATTGAGGTACTAAACACTAATGACATCTTATGTACTATACCAAACGAATAATTTATTAATTAAAAAGAATAACAAAATTTAGCTTAATTTTTAAAAATATATATTTATATATATGAAATTATTTTTAAATTATCTGTTTTTTTATATAGCTAGACACGAATATATAATAATACCTTTTTAAATTTTTTCTGCTTAAAATAAGGTTGTGTATTATTGTATCTTTTCAAATCTTACGTTTGAACATTGAATATTTGTTAGTTTTGCTTTTCAAGGATAATACTTTTCTTTCCTTCCATGGAAATGCATGCAAACTTAGTTGTCATTGGACCTATTCCATTGTAATTAATGAAATTAAGTTTGAAAGAGAAGTTAGTCATTATTTCTGTTTAGAAAGCGAACAAAAACACAAGACATTCGTATTTACCAAACTAAAAAAGAGGCGCGACAAGAGGAGAGTCATGTTTGGGCCAATCAATAGAAACGATGCAACGAAGAGGAAAGAGTAATTAAAACGACGGTGCATTGTGGTCAAATGACGGTGTCGGATTTGTCGGGGAAAGAGATAGATCGGGTGTGACGAGGAAGATTGCGTCAGCATGCGAAACTTCATGTCCGAAAGGGTGGAGCGCACGTGCCAGAAATTACTCTCACACGCTCACCACAAAGTTTTTTTTTTTTTTCCTCTTTTATCGTTCCTCTTCCTCTACTTTCATACTTTTTTTTTCTTTTATTGTTAGGACACTCCGGTAATTTTAACTTCAATGCCCATTACAATTACGTAAGATAGGAGCCGAAAAGAAAAAAAAAAAGAAAAAGAAAGAAAGGCCATGATAGAGAGGCAAAGTAGCACAAAAACGGAGGCGACGGGTTACAATCACATGGACGCGATCCCACGTCTACTCAGGGCAACCATTCACACGCTACCGGTTGAACCAGTCAAAATCTACGCGTAATACAGTATGGGCCCAACGGCGTCTACATTTTAAATGCCACTGGTACCGACTCCATTTGCTGATTTCCGTACACAAGGATTAACCGGCAAATGTCGGGCAAATGGGAAATCTCACAAGACCAAGCTGTTTTCCAAAATCCCAACCCCAAGTCTTTTCACACACTCTATTTGTTCTCTAAACTTCTCATTTCCACACACTCTTACGCACCCAAGACACTTTCTCTTCTGTAACATCACTCCTAAAGAGAGTAGCGAAAGAAGAAGAATATGTGATTGTATATGGAGAGAAGAGATCATCATCATCATTCTCATCAAGAGTTAGTGGTAAAGAGCGAGAATAATATGGCAAATTCTACATTCATTACTGAGGATATGTTGCTAACCACAGGAACGGCATCAAGCATCTTTGACATGATTCCATGTGAAGGAAGCGGTGGTGATCAAAAGGGGTCTCTCGGTTTTATGGACTTGCTCGATATCCACTCTGATTTTGGCTCTTCGTTATTCGATTGGAGTCAGAATCCGGTTATCCCACTACAACAGCAGCAGGAGCAACAACGGCAACTGTTATTACCATCTCCGACATCTTCTACTGTGCCTGAGTCGTCGGAGGTTTTGAACAATCCTCCCACCCCAAACTCCTCGTCGATTTCTTCTTCCTCTAATGATGCGCAAGGTAATAAGTTAGATGGAGGAGATCATGAAGAGGAAGAGAAAGATCAAGATAAGACCAAGAAACAGTGAGTTCTTATTTATTATTTATTTATTTATATATATTCTAACATGTTATATATTGGTGTCTTTTCTTACAAGATTCTAAGTTTATGTCCTGCGGACTGTTGAGTTTAGTTACTTGGTTTTCGTTGAACAAGAACTCAAAAGATGTATTATGTTTGAAAGATTTGTTCTTTTGCTCTTCACTTTCTGATGTGTTTTCAAGTACTGAAGGTGTAATTAAGCTTCGTGTGGTTTTCAGGTCGTTGAAGCCCAAAAAGAAGAACCAGAAAAGGCAAAGAGAGCCGAGATTTGCTTTCATGACAAAGAGCGAAGTTGATCATCTTGACGACGGTTACAGATGGAGGAAGTACGGCCAAAAAGCTGTTAAAAATAGTCCATATCCAAGGTACCAACTTTCTTCTGTTCCTTTACATGAATCTTGTTACGCATAGTAGGAACACACCAGAACTAGTTTCAATGATGATCTATGTCTAAAGTTGCTAATTTTAGTTTCTTTCTCACGTTTTGCAAGGAGTTACTATCGTTGCACTAGTGTAGGGTGTGGAGTGAAGAAAAGGGTAGAGAGATCGTGTGATGATACTTCGATTGTTGTTACAACCTACGAAGGACAACACACGCATCCATGTCCGATAACACCTAGAGGAAGTATCGGAGTTTTGTCTGAATCCAGTGGTTTTGGAGTTGCTTCTTCTTCTTTAGTTCTTCCACAAGCACAGCCTCTTGCCTATATGTATAGCTCATCACCTTCTCTGAACCTTAGCACTAGTGCAGCTTCTACCTTTAACCCATCATCGTTTTTTCTTCGAGAGAGACATTCGACGATCAGTCCTTCACCGTCTTCTTTGCTTAACGACGATTATGGGCTTCTTCAAGACATTGTTCCATCTCAGATGAGGAAAGAGCCTAAAAAAGAGTAGATCAATGATGGGTCTGTATTTATTTCTCTAACTGACTCTGTGGGATGCTGTCTTTTGAAGAAGATCTCAACACACTTGACCTGTTTCATGGTACAGACCCTCGTAGATTGGACAATGACTACCATGTTCCTTGAGTTAGTTTCGTTGTTGGCTTTTGTACGTATCGTGATGTTACATATATTCTAGTTCTGTTATTCTTGCTTGTTCTTGTTTCTTTGGCTCCCTCACTCATGCCCTGCCCGCTTCTACTTCTTTGGTTGAAATGGACGTGCGTTGAAACTTGCTAGGGTTAGGGTTCTTACTGTTTAACAAGTTGGTTTTAACTCCAGAGTTTCGGTTTCTTCTTCCCACTAACATGTTAATTGGAACTTCAACAACCCCAGAAGTTAAGGTTAAACTATATGCATCCATAGAAGTGGGTTTCGATACAGTGAAATGACCTTGTGCATGGTCTTTAATCTTATAAGCTAATATTAGTGTGCATTGAAAGGATGGTTGAGAGATTAATTTATTTTGGAGATTTAGAGAATTCTTCCTCATCGAATGTTGAGTTTGTTCTTACATGACGTCCTCTACTCCTCCAGCCACTTAAGGGCATGCCCTGATTTGAGGTTGTTTATGATCTTATCGAGACTCGAAGAGGCATCAATGTAAAGTGAGAAAATGCGAAGATAGTAGAATGCGTTAGCTTAAGCTTAGAAAAATGGGGCAACTTAATTACAGTGCCAAATTGACATTATTTGATTTAATCAATAAGATTAAATTTAGATTAACTCAGCTCATTACTAATCTTAAATGTGAACACGTTAGATCCACACATTAGAACAAGTTTTTAACCTACTCATTGAAATATATATATAGTTTTAACCTAATTATTATAGTTAGATATAAATATAAACTAAGATTTAAGTGCTATTTAAACTGAGTCTAATACTTAATTTTGAACTGATAACTTGTCAATTAGTTTACTTAAAATATAAAATTTATGAAACGTTACATACACTCGACGATTTAGTTAACAGAAACACAAAAAATTAACGATTATCAGCTTTATTTAATATAAGTAAATGATGATATCATTTTTGTAAAGGTGAGATTGATCATGTGGAATTTTATCTTCCAACGTACCTATATTGTAAAGTCTTGAAAATCTTCCATTCATTCACACTGTGATGCTAACACATTCTCCATAGGATGGCACCTAGAAATCTCGAAAAGATAGCTTCTTTTGTTATTTCTTTAATTTTAAGGACCAATTTGTACATCAATACCCTCTCATCTCAAGTGTTAATTATTGTATTGGATGGGTTTTTACGCAAAAATAAAGAATAAAATAGCGAATAGACCACTAGAAAGGTATTTAAAAGGAACATGTCAAGAACCTTCTTTATTTACTTCATATTACTTTGTAGTGAATATTCGGATGACTTGTTGTGACTTGTGAGCTTTCTATTCCCTTTCCCCTCTTTCTTCCTTTATTCTTGGCCCAACCCATCGTTGGCATGTGGAAATTTTAACTGCTCGTTCACTTTAATATATTTTCTCGGAACAATATCCAATCAAAATATTAAAACATAAATATTATTTTAAAAATATTATTTATGAGTTATTATACATACTAATTTATTTATACATAATTTATACATTGTCAGTATTATATTATTTATCGAAATATAACAATTGTGAATTGGGTTGGATGTGACTTAAGTCCAAGTCCAAATTCATCATTATGTTGTACAACTCGTGGGTAAAGAAAGGAGACAGAAAGCGGAAATATGCTTGAATTAGACTTGATTCGGTAGATCTTCACGACCTAATGGGAAGAATAATGCCTAGGACGCCCGGCGGCGTGTTATTATGGGTGACTTCTTAAAACTTGAACTCAAAAAGCTCCATTTCTCGGAGATTTACCGTGTTCACCGCCATGACCCGACGCTATCCCGACAATAGGATCAGGTCGGTTCGGGTCAGGTCAAGTTAAGTTCATATGGGTCGGGCCAAGTCAAGTAGGGTTGAGCCTGACTGAATCTGTAATTTGTCGGACAGAAGTGAGGACAAGAACGAATTGGACCGGGTCCTCTCTAACGATTGTGGATCTCTCATTTGGGCCTAATCAATTCGGGTCGGGTCGTTTCGAGAACATTATGACTGTATTTTGTTTTACGGTCTCAAAATTTGAAGGCTCCACTATACATTTTTTCAGGCCCTGGAAGTAGGAAATGAACAACAAAACAAGGTGAAACGGAAGATGGTTTCATGTAGTTTTCAAGGCTTGAATTTGACGAACTCGTCAAAATTCATAATGTATAAAAACGATCGCCTTTGAGATTGAAGGTTGTTTCAATCTCATGGTGTCGCAGCTTTCATGGGAACTTACAGGTACCATCTCAATTTGATTCCTCATTTCTTTGAACGTACTTTTTTGCTAATAACTCTTCTCTTTTCTTTTACATGATCTGTTGAAACTAAGTTGGTCTTCTCTTGAACGTCTTGACTTGTGGAACTTTGGTTCTTTAGGGCCGACCTTGACAAAACACAGGGAAAGAAGCAAGGGTCCGAGGATGGACGTAAGAGGGAAAACCTGGAGAAAGTCCAAGGGACAAACTGACTTGAAGTTCGACAAATTGAATTAAATTTTGAATTCGGTTCAAGTATGGCCTGAAACGGCTTGACCTTTCAATTTTACGATAACGATAGTTTGGATCGTTCAAGTGGGCTCGGGCTGGCCTAACCTAGACAGTTGCCATGCCTAAGAAAGTGTGGTTACGAAGACAGGCTCGAAGGATAACAAACTAATTCCATGACGAACGAGGAATATGACCATGGAAAACATCAAAATATGGCTACATACTCCGCTCCTACATTGAAATTGAAAGTAAATGCTAACGTTCTCATTCATTTGTCTGTACTAAAATCAGAATCTTAATAGGTGGAAAGTCAGGCGTGTCTCCTGGATGTTTCAGTTTATGACATTTGATTTGTCATCACTGGGTTACGGTAGCCTCAGCCCCTCGGGAGGTTCGTGAAGGAATCTTTTGATAACTGTGAACCCAAAATAGTTGTCTTTTTTAGTATGTAATGAATAATTTTGTACGAATTTGAAGGCTTTAGATATGAGAGAAACTTGAAAATAGGAATCATATGGTACCTTAATTACATATTTAGGAGCAAATATGAAAATGTAAGAAACGAAAAAATGCAGAAATATCTGATTTCAGTCTTCGTAATTTCAAACAAACTTTCCGAAGTCGAATCGAGTCCGAATTCACCACCGCTTTTATGAAAATTACTTTTCGAGACGCAGGTAATGTCTTTCTACAATTTTTTCAAAACGTAAGTTTTCTTAACGGGTTAAAGAATCTTTATGTTTATTATTGATATAAGCAACTATAGGAGGCCTTAACTTTTATATATAGCTTCTATATCGGGCTTCCCTATCACAGATCCGACATGAGTCCAGTCCACATTAATTGGGACCTATTTTTCACTTGAACTTTGACCCATTGATTTAGATCATTTATTGAGCTACTTCATTATCTTTATCTAGATCAAATTACGTAACTTAACCGATAAATTATTGAAATTTTGAAATATGCAATTAATAATTCTCCAACTTTATGAGAAATGACAAAATTGTCCAACATTCTCCCCCGTAAACAAGCATTAATTGCAATTTTGACTTAAGTTTAAAAACAGTTTAAAAACTCGTTAAGCCACATTACTGAATAAGTCGACTAGGTTTAAAAACAAAATATTTGATCCAAAGATAACGAAAGTTCATCATTTCGTCCTGCAGGACCTACGATACCGAAAAGTATCAAACGCATGTATCATTTGTGACACAGATCTAATACAATTACGTATACCTAATACCTAATTAACATGAATGAGAAAACAAAGTGTGGCAAATTAGGACGATACCTTTATTATCTAAATTATATCATCTTTGTTTATAAGTCTCGATTTTTCCAACTTTATGCTAAACTATATTGGAGAAATCTTATTTTCTCTCACCGAATGCTAAACAACATTAGAGAAAACTTGTTTCCTCTCACCAAATGTTAAACTGCATTAGAGAAAACCTTTATGTTCTCTAACTGAATGCTAAAGTACATTAAATAACCTTTATGAGATTTAAAAAAACCTATATCCCACTAAGTGCCTGTTTGGTTCAGCTTTTGGAGACTCCAAAAGTACTTTTTTCTATCGCAAAAGCTATTTTTGGAAAAAGATGGGTGTTTGGCTGCAAACTTCAAAAGCACTTTTGAAGTAGAAATAGCTTTTGAAAAAGCTAAAATACAGTTTTTTGAAAAGCTAAAATTTGGATATCTGTACTAAACTGTATGTGTCAAAATGACATAGGCTCAAGGTCAATCTGTATATATATGTTTAATAACCTTTAAATGCTTAAGATCGACGCAAATCTTAAGAATTTTATATGTATTATGATAATATACGATAACACGTATTACTGAGGATAAACAACGATCATCTTTGTTAATGAACCATCATATTATCATAATACATCAAAATATACAAATATACATGGAGCAAATATAAAGATCCATTAACTAATAGTGTCTAAGTACTTCAAAACACCCATACTGTATAATTGTGTCACAAATACAAGTAGGCGAAGTCCTTTGGATAAATGATTGACTATCATTTCCTCAATCTGTAAATGCTCCAAACCTTAATGTCAACTTTTTGTATCAATAACTTTATGACCAAATAATTGACTTTTAAATGCTAAGACCCTGTAATATTATTTGTTGTTATTAACCAACACAATAAAAAGATCACCACAGTACAATCAAATGGGTCTAGCCACTGAATTAACCACAGACAACTCAAAATCAAGTTTCTAAGCTAAGCTGTCTATGAAGCAACCTGATAGCATGCAATCTGTATGCATATTTGAGGAAGTTACCCGTGTCTATTTGACACATTTAGACAACATTGTACCATCTGTAAACTTAAAACTGTAACCTTAAGTAAACCTTCGATCATCAGAACACATGACTAAAATCTGAATCTGAATTCCCTACGAGATTTAGTCTGTTGTTGAATTTTTTATATGTCAATGTATGATCCTTAATTCCCTTTAATATTTTAACACTCGTTTGACTGCATTCTAATGGTCTACAATGTCCTGCCTAGTACATAGCCTAGCATACGTCAGGCTATCAACAATACTAGAATACAGAACATTCCTCATAACCTCTCTATTTACTTTATTCTTTGGATACTATGCTAAAGATTATCTCTCACTATAAGAGATAGGTGCTACGGCAGGTTTACTGTTAATCGTATTAAACTTTTGTAACACATATTCAATGTATGCATTATATGAGAGGCCTGATAAGTGTTAAGATCTATCCCAGTGAATCTGAATACTTAGGACAAAAGATGTCATGCCAACGTCCGTCATTTCAAAGTGATTGATCAAAAGTCTTATAAAACATGGTCAAGTAATTTGACGTGAACAATATATCATCTACATGCAATAATATGAAGATAATTTTGCTCCCTTTGACCTTATAGTATAGGCATCTTTTAATTTTATTTTCCATGAAGCCGAATGAGGTAATAACCTCATTAACTGTAACATATCACTTTCAGAAGGTTTCATGTAAACCATATATTGATTTGCTTAACACCCAAACCATTTTAGTTCCATTTAGATCCTGAAATCTTTCAGGTTGTAGACTCTTCATAAAGGTCTTTACTCAGGAAAACAGTTTTGACAGTCATCTGATGTAACTCTATATCATCATGAGTTACAATTGCCTTACTCAAAATGTATCCTACGAGGATACAAGAGAAAAGGTAACATAAAGTCAACCTTTTCCTTGAGTGAATCATTAGGCAATTGAGCAAGGCTATAAACTGCTGAACTCTATCCTGAAATACTTTAGGTTTAAAACTTCATTTACAATTGTCGAGTTTGTAGTTTCGCTGTAAATCAATTGGCTCTCAAACCTTACTATACTTCATGAATTGCATCTCGTCATTCATTGTATCCTACCACACATCTGCATTGGGTCCAGAAACAACTTCTGTAAAACTAAATAGATTTGAAAAATGTCAAATATCATAGTCCTGTACACCTAATAGACTATGTAATCAAATGAGATAGCAGGTCGTGTCACTCAGGTAAATTTACCTAACTGCATTAGATCTTTTACCCCTAGGAATCACTATGTGTATAGGTATAGATTCCTGTTCCTATACAGGCATGGTATAGAGAACTAGATCCACCAGATCTAACTATATGAGTAGCGGGTACATGATAACTATAGTATCCGCCCTGCTATCGTTCGAAGGGTCAAAGAACCCACCATCATCATAGACGTTGTATTCCAAAAACTTAGTTGTTCGTGATTCCACTATTTTGATCCCACCTTCTATACAGTAAAAGCTATAGCCTTAAAATGGTCTATATATCTTACTAAATAGTAATGAGCGGAACGAGCATGCAATCTTTCTTTATAAGGATTATACTACTTCAGTAGGGCAGTCCTATACACGAATATGTGTAAGGTTGAGTTTCCAAGCTTCCAGATAATCAGGTAGAATAGCCTTGTTCTGCATCGACTTTTTCAAGTCCTTTATGGTTCAGATATGTCTTTCGGCAACACACCTTTTTGCTCAAAACTACTCGGCATAATGAACTAAGTCACTATTCCAACTGATTCTAAATATTTGGCAAACGGATCTTTCAAAGTCTTGAAATACCACATTTGCTATGGTATTCTCCTCTATGATCAAATCTAGTTATCATGATAATTTTTTTCCAATTGGTTCTCAACCTTCATTTTTTAAGCAATAACACATAATTGAAATGAGAATAATCATCAAAAAATGTCAAAATATATTTATAATTACACAATGCAACTGTATAAGTTATGTTGATATATTTATGTATCATATTCAATAAGTCAAAAATATAAGTTGACCTCAGCATCCTTATTAATCAACTTACTCCTGCAATAGTCAGCACATATTCCCAGACTATTATAATATAGAATTTAGAGAATGCTTTCTTTAATCAATCCCTCAACCTTAGCTCTGGAAATTTGACATAAATTTTTTATGACACACCATATATGACTTTTCATTAATCAGGGTCCTTCACGTTATGAATTGTTTAGCAAGATACAAAGATAATTTGGGGTAAGATACTTTTTATACAAATCATATGACAAGAAAGTTATACGATTATGTTTTGCATTCAACAATTGTTCAATGGAAGTATTAGATACAAAATGCTAACCCTCTTTGTCCAAAATTGATCAAAAGATCACATATAAAATGTGTCGTGTAAAACCCAAATGAATCTTACAACAAAGTTC
>JANSVB020000476.1:223943-243298 GCA_025504935.2 Erythroxylum haughtii
GTTTTAAAATTGTACCATTACACTTTTTGCAATAACCATCTTAATATAAGGGATATAATGGTCATTTATTATACATTACATTCTATTCTATCTATTTTTCAAACAACACTTCACTACATTACATTATGAATCATTCCGTTCCTCCCAAACAACTTTTTACTATATTATGTTCCATTCTATTGTAAATCATTCAGTTCCGTTCCGTTCCGTTTTATTCAATTCCGTTTCATTAATTAACGTCCAACTAAACAGGCCCTTAGTCTAAATGTTACATGTCGAAGTTAACTCACCCCTGACCTTATCTATTGCCACTTTTAATACGAGTAGTCTACTTCCTAAGTCTAAGTTGGGGACTTTATCGAGGAGAACCCCTTTCCATATTTTTTTATTCTTTGTGCGAAAGGTCTTACGTTTTTACTACGAAAGGCATAAGTAAAGGGACATTTGCGCGGGCTTCGGGTTGTAAGAAAAGCCCCGTCGACTTCTTATTTACTGTTTGCAGATGATAGTTTTTCTTCTTTCAAGCAATTATGCCTGATTGTCTGTCTATTATAAAAATACTGGTAGATTATGAAAATGCTTCGGGGCAGGCTATTAACTATAAAAAATCTGGCATTTTTTTCTCCTCTAATGTTGATTCATGGTTGGTTAGTGATATGAAAGAGATTCTAGGAGTCTCAAATCCTCTTGATCATGGAATATATCTGGGTTTACACTCTCTAATAGGCAGAAAAAAGAAATAGATATTCTCTTTCCTTAAGGAGAGACTGAAAGGGAGGCTTTGTGGTTGGAGAAATCGTTTTCTTTCTAGAGCAGGAAAGGAAATTCTTCTCAAAACTGTTGCCCAAGCTTTGCCCAATTATTGTGTGGATGTGTTTCTAATTCCAATTACAACCTGTGATGAACTTCAAAAGATGATGAAATCCTTCTAGTGGGGTAGCAAAACCGATGGAGGTGGTCGAAAACACTGGTTAACATGGGATAGAATATGTTGGTCAAAACTAGAGGGTGGTCTTAGTTTTCAACTGTTGCATTGGTTCAATTTGGCAATGCTAGCTAAGCAGGGATGGAATCTACTCCAAAACGCTTCTTCCCTCCTCGCACAAATTCTCAAAGCTAAATACTTTCCTAGGAACTCTTTCTTGGAAGCAACGAACGGATGCAATCTTAGTTTTATTTGGAGGAGCATGTTACAAGCTAGAGATTTGCTAGCTCTTGGCACCCTATGGAGAGTCGGAAATGGAGAGACCATCTCAGTATGAAATGACCTGGTTATCGGGAGATGCAGTTTTTTTTACATTCACAAGTGGTAGAGGGTCTTGAAGGTTTGTAGGTGAATGACTTAATGCTAATGGATGAGAAGGCATGAGATCTACAATTTATACACGATCTTTTTTGCAATATTGATGTGGAGAAAATTCTTTCCATTCTATTGCAAAGGATAAACAATCAAGATAAGCTGATTTGACGTTTTACTCAAGATAGTTTCTACTCAGTTAGGTCAGGTTATAGAGCAGCCCTTAATTGGTTAAGCACCATAGATTTTGGGGAGATAACTGGCCCGTGGAAGAAGTTGTGGCATTTACCATTTCTTTCAAAAATGAAGAAATTTCTTTGGAGAGCATGTAGAGGGATTATTCCGACGCGAGAGGTCTTAAAAAGACGGGGAATGAACATAGAGGAACATTGTCCTTATTATGATGAGGTTGAACTATTTCTCATGCTTTGTTAAACTGTGAGCAAGCTCGAGCATGTTGGGCTTTATTAAATTTATCCACTATAATTCCAAATTTTATTACTTTTTTGCAGGACTTCTTGACTGGCCAGATAGACGCGGTAAGTCGAGCTTATGTACTGTTGTGACACTTATGGAAAGCTCGAAATTCTTTCATCTGGCAACAGAAAAGACAAGATCCTAATGTTATTGTGACAGCATCAAACAGGTCCCTTGAAGAGTGGAACAACGTCAAATCTCAGGTTGGTAATTCTGATACACTAGCAGGTACTGATCAACATGTTGTTCGCTAGTCAGGTCCAACTGATAGAGCTGTAAAATGCAATTTTGAAGCTTCAATTCAGTATGTTTAAGGGACTGTGTCATATGGAGTAGTAATAAGAGAAGCGAGAAGTCGTTAAATGTCTATCTGGTTTCTCTACTTCCATTTATGCTCCTCTTATTGTTGAAGCTATTGTTTTCAAAAAAGTTTTATCTTGGTTGATACATTATGGCTTTACATCCGTAGAGGTGGAAACCAATTGCCTTCAATTAGTGAAGCGGTTCCATGGATCACGAAATGACATCAATGAGCTAGGAGCGATTTTGGACGAGTGCAAATTAACTGCTAATGGCTTTCAATCATTTACTTTTAACTAGATCTCGAGGCATGTAAATATAGTAGCCCACTTGTCATCTAAATCAGCTACTAGTTTTCCCAATAGACTTAGTTAGGACATGTCGCCTAGGTTTTTGATAGATACTCTAATGTGTGATGCAACTTTATTTTAATAAATTATATATCTAAAAAAAAAGTTAAAAGGAGTCAAGAAATCCTCCCTTACATAATTCATTATTTATCTAATCTTATCCTAAATAATATTTGTTATGATATATTTATACCATTTGAAAAGCAAAAAAAAATCCTAACTACGTCAAAAGCTTTTAAATATGGGTATTTCATAAAAATAATTAAAACTCAAACTAATATTTCTAAAACCTAAAAGATTTAAACAAGCGCAAGACACAAGTAATGGGCTGTCGAAAATTATGTTTCTAACGTAAAATAATTAATTAAACAAGAATGAAAGTCTGTGTACATTTTGCCCAACTCGATTAATTATGATGTCATTGACTCTCATTGTCTCTTGAGATTTTATGTCATCTACAATTCGGCACATGTAGGATTGAAACGCTTCTTTGAACTTTTTAGCTCTTGATCTTATTATTAGTCTATTCAACATTACTAGCTCATCTTTAGCCCTATTTCACTTACAAAGTCCTGTGATCGTGCTTACATCAGTAACGCTGTGTATATTGATAACCCTCATTAGATTCTTACAAAGTAGAGAGCCTTGTGTATTGGATATTAGTCCATTAAGAAAACAAACTTAATTTAATGGAATCTTAGAAAAAGAAAACTATAACTGATGAGATAATATAAGATTTTTATAATTCAAAATTTTAATAACCATTTTTTCGCTAGGTTTAACTTATTAAAAGGAATATATTAAATAAATATTTGTTTATTTGAAGAACTTGAAGCTCAGAGCCCAATTTGAGAAGCCCAGTGAGAAACAGATTAGGTAGAACGTTCGCAAGAGGTCAAAAGTCAAAACCCTAACATGAAATAACCCAGAGAGATCATTCGCACGTGACAAGCACCTGACTAGAACAATATGCACAGAGGCGCCGCAATAACCCTACCTCCTAGAAAAACATATTCTCGCGCATCCACCGTTCGATATCTCGCCACCTCATCAATCCGCGTGAATCCTAATTTTAACGGACAAGATTCGCAGTTGCAGAGCTACTGGTACATCGAACGAGGAAGCTCATCGCTTCTGTCTATGACTCTCAATTTTTGATTTCCAATTTTTTTTTTCCGGGAAAAATTCGAAGCTCTGAGAAAGTTTCGTTTGTGCCTAGTCTTCTCTGAACATGAGAATCATGGAGCAGAAGGAAGAAGTTTTGCGAGAGGAAAAGGTTGGGATTGTGAAAAAAGAAGATGAAGTGGAGGATATTGAAGAAGAGAGCGTAGAAGCTGAAGTGGAGGATGAAGAGGACGACGAAGATGGTGACGGTGAGGAAGACGAGGACGAGGGCGATGACGACGATGACGACGGTGAGGGGGTAGATGACGAGGAGGAGGAGGAGGACGAGGAGGTCCAGATTTTACATTCTTCCGGAGGTCCGGCTGTTCACTCGGTGGATGACGACGAGGACGACGTAGACGACGAGGACGATGAAGGCGAAGGCGGGGATGACGACGACGACGACGACGACGACGACGAGGGAGTGGATGACGACGGTGATGATGAGGTGCAGGTGTTACATTCCTCAGGCGGACCGCCGGTTCTGTTAGCGGACGACGATGAGGAGGACGAAGAGGATGAGGATGATGGAGCTGAAGGCGGCGATGACGACGACGACGACGACGACGACGACGAAGACGACGAAGAAGATGCTGAAGAAGAGGTATATCACTTCGAATCCGAAATTTTACTTACATCTTCGTAATGATTCATAAACCCTAACTTTTGCTGCTAACTTAAAGTTGATGCGGTATTTCTAAGCTTCGATTAGATTTTGTTGAAGTTTTCAGATCTTCAATCTTCGAGTCGATTTTTGGAACGAGAATTAGTTCTATACTCGGATTAAAAATCGGACTTCGTGTTTTCTGCTGTTTTGTCTTTGGATTCGATGTGTTCTTAGCTTTTTCGGTAGATTTACGAGTTTTAAACAGAAGATCTGTTGGTAGAGTAGATGATTTGAAATGAAAATTCAACAGATCGACAGCTGGTACATGGATTCGAGTTCTAATTGAAAGGGAAAAAATGGGGTTTTGGGGTTTTCACTTCGATTTCTCATATGCTCTGACTGAAACTACAGATCCTGATTCTGTAATCAACTTTTGAAATTCTGTTACTGTCTGTTGTCTGCTTAGTTAGGCGCCTAAATGTCAGAATCTATTGTTTCTAGTTTTTACTTCTTAGCTTAAGCTTCTGACTATGGAGTTTCTTTTATCTCTAGTTGATGATCATATGAACGGTCAATCATCTCCATGGATTCATCAGAAAATCTGTGTTATTACAAAGTTGTCAGCTTTTTGTCGTGAAAAAGTAATAGTTACACGATAGTGAATAACCTTTGAAGCTTTGCCCTTTTCTTTTTCATGTCTGTGTACACACAGGAGGATATGGGCACGGAGTACCTGGTCCGACCCGTGGGACCGCCAGAGGCTGAGGAAGACGGGAGTGATTTTGAGCCGGAAGAGAATTGTGAGGATGAAGATATTGATGATGAGGAAGATGGGAAAGTAGAGAACGATGGCGGGCCGGCGGAGAATCCGGCAAAGAGGAAGAGATCAGGTAAGGACGACGACGATTCAGATGACGACGACGGTGGTGGTGAGGACGAGGATGACCAGAGACCATCCAAACGATAAGGGGAAGTTAAACTTTTGGTTACGAGGAAAGACTGACCAGTTTAACAAAAAGAACAACATTTAGGTCAATCTCTCTTATCTCTCACTCTCTTTAGGACCCCTCTGTCTGTTCATCTTCATCGTCAGAATAGAAATGGCTTTGGGTGTATCATGTTCAGTACTCATTAGGGCTTTTTTTTTACAAGTTCAATTTCGGTCTGTAGGATTTGCATAGTTCTTTATGATGTTGGGGGTTCAAAAAACTCTTTGTAGAATTCACAATCTCTCTTCCATCTTGGTAGGTTAGTTGTTGGATTGTCACTGAATCTATAGAATGATGGTTGAACGAGTCTTTATAAATTTAATCTCTTTTCATGTCCTAAAGTTACCTAATGTGGTACAATCCATGCCGGCCCGTGATCATCATTCGGATTCGGACTTAAAAGATAAAGGCCGCATATATATATATATATATATATATATACACATATAATTTGATGTATTTCATTCTCCATCTTTATTTTGGCTTAAAATGAATTTAAAGATGTATTGGTAAAGGACAAAGATTACTTGGGACTAGCCTAAAGCAAACTATTGCAATATATAAGGATTGGGTACAAACTTGTACTTAGTAACAGCGTTCAGAGTCTGAGCATGAGCAAGAGCAAGACCAATTACTTACTATTATTTTTCTAAAAAATAAAAAATAAAAATCATAACAAAGTTTGAAAGTTAGAGTCTGACCAATTGATGGTGGTTGTGCAGGTGGAGGTGGGAAGCAGGGGTGGCTATAATAAGATAAGATCTGAGGCATTGATGCTAGCCACGAGATCAATCACTCAAGTTTTATGATATCACCTTGTGTTTCTCGTTCTTGTCTTGAAGACTTGAGAGGCAAAAGGTAATTAAAAAGGAGATTTGATAACATGAGAAATGAGCTCGCGCCATTTAAAAAATTGAAAATTAATTTAATCTAAAATTAATAAATTAGATATGTTTTATTAAACTTAGTTAAAATTAAATAAAAGTATATATATATATATATATATTTATATGCTAAATTCGAGTTTAAGCTTTAAAAAATTAAAATTTATAATCGAAATTAGAATGGGTTTCGGCGTCAAGAGCTGCATCAACTTTGGGCCTATCAATTGTTTGTGTTTGGGTCTAATGTTTGGGCCTAGTCTACATTTTATTATTGAAATATGGCGATTCGGTTTCGGCCGACAGACATTTGAGTGACTCAACTTGTGGACATTGGTTCATTCTTAGGCTAGATCCCACTAACTGCAACTCCCCACCTACTCACCCGTCTCTCTCCTTCTCTTCTACTTCTCCGTTTTAGTCGGTGACGTACTTATCCTGATAAAAAAGTGAGTTGGTTGAAATTTTGAATTAATATAATAATAATAATAACAATAACATTAATAAATTAATTTTTATTTATCAGTTTTTAATTAATTCTATTTTTTAATAAATATGATTTTGAAAGTTTTTTATTTTATTTTATTAATTTTTATTTTTAAGTGTTAATTAAATTAATTGTAATAATTTATGTACAAATATTAAGTTCATATAAATAATAAACAAAAATATATTTAGTGATGATGATGAAGATGAGAGTGATCAAAATTCAAATTTATTTGATATTTCCATTGTTCTTGTTGGTGCTCCTCAAACCTCAATCGCTTTCACTCGTTTTCTTCTTCTTACGCAGCACAGACCGCTAGGTTCGGTCCAGAAATCTAGCCACTCGCCTTGTCCGTACACCTCCAGATCTGGTTATCGCGCGCCACTCCGTTTCGCTTCAAATGCTCTCTTCTCTTCAGTGAGTTGTAGCAAACGGTAATGGCGATCACCAGTCCCATCACTCCCGGTCAGGTACTGGGGATCTTGTCATGTACAGAGTTTTCTCGCTTTTTTTTATCGAAGTTTTTGGTTTTTGGATGTGGCAACGGTTTTGATTTTGCAGGTGTCGTTTGCTCTTGGGATCATACCTGTAATTGCTGCATGGATTTACTCCGAATTTCTAGAGTATAAGAGAAAGGCTGCTGCTCAACAAAAAGCGTGAGTTTGATTTGTTTGTTTAATTGCCGCGTTTTTCTTGATGTTTTAATGATGTCTCCCATCAACAGAAAAGCTTTGGTGTTTGTCATAGTAGGCATTCTGATATCGGTTTAGTGGAGGTGCATGATGAGACGATTAAAGAGGATGATAGCGCTGTTCTGCTTGAAGGAGGAGGTCTCCACTCCGCATCTCCTCGAGCTAGTGCTTCACCAGCCTTTTCTCCGATCTTAAGGTTCGTGATTATTGATTTGAGGTATTGTTGTTGAGATCTCGTGTTACTTAATTTGCATGCTTGTTTTTTTTTATGTTATTGTTGGTTAGGTTTATTTCGATGGATGAACACTTCTTAATCGAGAACAGGTTGACGCTTCGGGCCATGTGAGCTTATTTGATTAAGAATAGTTTTGCTTGTGAAGTTATATGGATTTGTGTTTTTTGAACTTTTGTACTCTCTTTCTCCATTCAGATCTGAGTTTGGTTTCTTTATGGCATACTTCTACATCTGTGACCGTACGGATATTTTGGGCTCGTCAAAGAAGGTACCTGATAAATTTTTTATGTTACATTATTTTACTAAACACGATGTAGCTTGTGTGAAATCTATTCTTTCCTCAAATGTGTCGTGCCAAGTGTGTTGGAGAAGAATGAGCTGACATGCCTTCAAATATATTATTGGAACTTATATTCCTGATTTGCTTCTAACTTCATGCCATTATCTATCTGTGCAGAGCTATAACCGGGATCTCTTTATGTTTCTCTACTTCCTTCTCATCATAGTTTCAGCTATAACCTCTTTCAAGATACACCATGATCGATCACCATTCTCAGGGAAATCAATCCTTTATTTAAATAGGCATCAAACTGAGGAGTGGAAAGGCTGGATGCAGGTTTGTTACTCTTCCAAAATTTAGTATGGAAGTATCTAATGAAGATAATTTTGGAGGTTTTGGAAAGAAAAACAAATTTGGGTTGGTTTTATGCATCACTAGGTGCAATTTTCACCACAACAGATTACCTAGTTCGCCTGCTCAATTTCCTGTGTCCTTTTTAAGTTCGTAAACCAGTTTCAAATTAAGTATTAAAAGATAATAGATTTCTTGAAACTCTCTATCTGTATGGGCTTGTTCACTTATGAGTTCAGTTCATTTCATTTCTACTGGCATGTTATTGTTGTTAGTCTCACTTATTTTCTTCCATCTTACAGGTATTGTTTTTGATGTACCATTACTTTGCTGCAACAGAAATCTACAATGCTATTAGGATATTTATTGCTGCTTATGTATGGATGACTGGATTTGGGAATTTCTCATATTATTATGTTCGCAAAGATTTCAGTCTTCCAAGGTTTGCACAGGTATGCTCTTCCTTGAAGACTTAAAAGACTTTTTCTCCAAATGTTGTCAATAATTGGGTAGTTTCAAGTTGTAAAAATTTGTTGTTGATCAGATGATGTGGCGGCTTAATTTCTTGGTGCTGTTCTGCTGCGTTGTGCTTAACAACAGTTATATGCTGTACTACATTTGTCCGATGCACACGCTTTTCACTCTTATGGTTTATGGGGCACTTGGTATTTTGAACAAGTACAATGAGATAGGATCGGTAATCGCTCTGAAAATTGTTGCCTGCTTCTTGGTGGTAATTCTAATGTGGGAGGTTCCTGGAGTCTTCGAACTGATTTGGAGTCCACTCACTTTCCTTCTTGGTGTGTATAGTGCCAAAAATTAATTGTTTTGCTAAGCCAATCGTGATTGTACTCATTTTCCCTCAAAACCTTGCAGGTTACAATGACCCTGCAAAACCAGATTTTCCTCGCTTGCATGAGTGGCATTTTCGTTCAGGCCTTGATCGCTATATCTGGATCGTTGGCATGATATATGCCTACTATCATCCAACAGTAAGTTCCATCACATTGACATTCCATCCACATAGTTACGCAATTAAGGATAGTTGGAAGAAATGCTTTTCTTTTTAGATAAATAATTTGCATATGCTACTGTAGGTGGAGAGGTGGATGGAGAAACTGGAAGAAACTGAAGTGAAGCAGAGGATAACTATTAAAACTGCTGTAGCATCCACAGCCCTAGTGGTATTATGAATATATTGGGATAGTGTTCCTGTCGAGCTGATGCTACTATACTACCTCTGCTGACCATTCTTGTGATACCTAGGTGGGATATTTGTGGTTTGAACACATCTACAAGCTGGACAAGATTACTTACAACAAATACCATCCTTATACCTCGTGGATTCCAATCACGTATGCTATAATTACTCTTCTTCCTTATCCTATTTCCTTTCTTCTTGTTTTGATTTTAACATTAGTCTCTTTTCTTTTCTTGTTTATTAGTGTATATATATGTTTGAGGAATGTCACTCAATACTTCCGCAGCTACACTTTGACTCTTTTTGCGTAAGTCACTTCATGGTTGATTCTTTCTGATTTCTGTCCATCTACTGTGGTATCATGAGAAAAAATTGACTGTTGTCTAGTGAATTTGGACATATTCCTCCCTAATTTGGCATTGTTGTTTGTGTGGACTAGGTGGCTTGGAAAAGTAACACTGGAGACATACATTTCACAGATACATATATGGTTAAGGTACGGTGAAGAATTCCTGTAAAACTTTTTCTAGTTCAGAATTGATGCCGATATGCACTCACATTGTTAGTCATATGGACCTACCCATGCTGCTTCCTAATTCACTTGCAATGCACTTGCAGATCAGGCATTCCAGATGGGCAACCAAAACTCTTGCTATCACTTATCCCAGACTACCCTATGTTAAACTTCATGCTAACGACTTCTATCTATGTTGCAGTAAGTAGACAATCCATCAATTTGATCTCGTTAGATAGTTCTACAATAATAAAGACTCTTTCTCCCCTTTTTTAGGTCTCTTACAGACTTTTCGAGTTGACAAATACATTGAAAATAGCATTCTTACCCAGTAAAGACGATAAGCGCCTTACTCACAACGTAATTACAGCCGCAGTGATCTCAGTTCTTCTATATTCGGTTTCTTTTGTGTTCTTAAAAGTCCCTCAGCTGCTGGTAAGTTTTACTATCTAAACGAATCGGTCATTGTGGCATATAAACGTTGTGTTATCCATGACACAGATGATTATAGAAATGTGCAAATTGACTGATGTACTTCAAATTCACAGGCGTGATATATCCACAACTTCAGTTAAAGACATGGAAGGTGCCATGGTTTTTACCTAGATTGCAGACTGGAACCTGTACGGAGGATTTACCCGAAAATTCCTCGGTGGGTCAGTGAACGAGATGAAGATCAAGATTATGGTCTTAAATTTTGTGTCATGCATTTGTATAGGTGAAGAGTTGATGAAAGGATAATGCCACGATATAGGTCATCTTCTCTCTCATTGTTTCATTTCTTCTTCCCATGTAGCAAATTGAAATCAAATACGCAATTCTCTATTACATCTACTCGAACATCTGTAGCATCGATCAATAAGTTGATATTCTGCAACTTAATAGCTGAAATCCATGAACAAATTCGTCTGAGCACTAAGAATATTTCACACAATGTTTACAAACTAATCCTTTCCCATCTCTAAACAACTTTTATGGATAAACTGAAACAAAGTTTCAGGAACCTTTATAATTGTGTTCTGATGGTTACAATCATACAAAAAGTATCAAAAGGAGTGACTCAGATTTTCCCGAATGCAACTTAGTAGAGGCATGTAGCTTAATTGGCAGCACCAGAGCTTTCCTTCCATTTGCAGGTGTAGCAGATACCTCATCAGAAAATGTGCACAATGTCATATGCAAATCTATTTATGTCAAGGAATTGAAAAGGTAAAGCCAAAATGTAATACTTAGAATAGAACTCTTAAAGTGAATGAGTGACTGAATGCAAAACATTGATAACTAAGAAGTATCTCGATTCGTGAAAGGATACGTCCAGAATAGCACGAACGACTGCGAAATCAGAGTAGAAGTGTTAACACTATGTTTGATATAACTTGGAACGAAGAGACAGCAGTGTTAAAGAAAGCCTTCGATTCGTAGTAAGATTGGCTCTCATATACCCTTTAAGAGGTGGAACAGATGCCACCGATGGGTGAGATCAATCTTTAATGTTACAATGGTAAGGCATGATCAATAGTTACTCAATGCAAACAGTTTCAGAGTGTCTCTAGTGGAGCCATTCATATTATCCCATGCTACCACACTTCCCAACATGTTGGAGGACAAACTAAGAAAGTAGGACACTTTGTTTCTCAAGGTATAGGAACTTAAAATGCCAAAGAACACATACCATGAGTCCACCCAAAAAGCCATCAAGCACAACTTGATTCCAAGAGTCGAAATAAGACTGGATAGAAAACTTCGCCTTAGCTACAAGTCCGATCGATGTGATTGCCATGATAAGGAAATATAGGATAAATCCAGACAGGCCGGTGAATCCCATAATTCCGGCTATTACTCCGGCGACAATGGATAGAA
Source organism: Erythroxylum haughtii (assembly GCA_025504935.2). NCBI lineage: Eukaryota > Viridiplantae > Streptophyta > Magnoliopsida > Malpighiales > Erythroxylaceae > Erythroxylum > Erythroxylum haughtii. The sequence continues at coordinate 235,629 of JANSVB020000476.1, forward strand.
ATGTCCGGCTACATAGAAAAAACACCTCAGTCTCAGGTACTCCACATCGAATCAAACACCTTACCAATTGAGGGCAATGCTTGTTCTAAATCAAGTTTGAAATTATTTGTTTTTAACACTTTAATGATTCTGATAAAGTTGCATCCTTTTTGATCGCATTACAATCTTATACTGAAACGCATTCATCATATCGGGATATACTTAAATTCGTAAACCATCCAAATTATTCCAGATGCTGTACTAAGTCTTTCCCCAACTGTTGAACATACCTGTAATATATAACTTTCATGTTGCTCTGCAGATTTTCAGCATTGAATGTTTGCAGATCATTGGTGGCTTCACTTGATCTCTTATCATAAGCACTCGACTCTGTCTGCCCAGCCATTCCTTCTAATCTTAGGAGTCATAAAACACGCAAAATCAAAATCATAATCCTAATTTCTTCATTGAAAACCAAATGTTCATTCGAAAATCAATCAATTGTTGCAAAATGTGACGAAAAGGAAGAAAAACTGAAAATTGTGATCTGGGCTTGCTCTAATCCTATTGTTTACAGTGAAAGTCGAAGAAAAAATTGAATTGGAAGACATATGAAACCGAACGAAGTAATCAGATTCAGAAAGCAGTCAAGACTCCATCTTTGTTAATAGATCCACAGAGTATGTAAAAACCAGTAATAACTACGGCTAGAATCAAAAAGCTTCACAAAAGCGAAGATCAGGGTTCGAAAATTCAAAACAAGTAAAATTAAGTGGAAAACAAAAAACAATCGAAGTACACGAACCTTGATTTGCGGCTACCTAGTAACCAGCGACTGTTGAACTCTACTACTTTTGACTCCTTGTTCGTGAGAGATGTAAGTCTTTATATAAATTGTCATGATGTCCCCTTAAATATTATATTTACTTTAAACCCCTCGTGTTATTTCAGATTTATAGTTTCTCCCCTACATTGAACGACATTCTGTGACGACTGTTTCTTCCCATGCTAAGTGGTCTTCACTCGATACTCGGAAAGCTCGGGTTTTTCTGCTGCCTTTGTGTCTGGTGAAGGCTGAGGTTTGAAACTTTTCCTATAACTTGATAGGTTGTTTAGGTTTTGATCATTCTTGTGCTGTGTGTCAATAAGCTGCTTGGTTGTGTATTGAACTTAAGGTTTACTTCTTCTGAAATGTATTTGAAAGAAGGATGTTCCTTGTTGTTAAAAGTTCAAAAACCTGCAATCCCTTTTGTTTTGAGCTCAAACCCGCTTCTGAGTTCCAACAACAAACCACTAGATGACTCAAAGCTTGCACCTTTCGAAGAATCTGATGTTCTAAGGAGGTTAAAGAATGAACCCAACGTTGTACAAGCACTAGATTACTTTAAATCAATAGCCAATTCTATGGTTTTTGTTCATACTCCATTGACATACCAAACCATGATCGTGAGACTTGGTCAGGAAGGTGAAGTGGATAATGTCCAATACCTTTTACAGCAGATGAAACTGGAAGGGATTAGCTGTAGTGAGGAATTGTTTGTAGCTGTTATAAATACTTTTCAGCGGGTGGGTTTGGCTGAGCAAGCACTGAAAATGTTTTATAGGATTGGGGAATTTGGGTGTAAACCAACTGTTAAGATTTACAATCATCTCTTTGATGCATTGCTTGGTGAGAATAGGTTTCAGATTATCAATTCATTGTACAGCAACATGAAGAGAGATGGTATAGAACCTAATGTTTTTACATATAACATTCTTTTGAAGGCATTGTGTAAAAATAATAGAGTGGATGGGGCATGCAAGTTGCTAGTTGAAATGTCGAATAAAAGTTGTCATCCTGACGTTGTTAGCTATACAACTGTTGTATCTTCTATATGTAAGCTAGGTAACGTGGATGAGGCGAGGGAGCTTGCCAAGAAATTTCGGATGACTGTATCTATTTATAATGCTCTGATAGATGGGTTTTGTAGAGAACATAGAATGAAGGATGCCTTTGAGCTGTTAGGTCAGATGGAGGATGAAAGAATGGAACCCAATGTTATTACTTACTCAACATTTGTCAATGCTTTATCTGATAGGGGAAAAGTGGACTTAGCTCTTGCTATTTTGGCAAAGATGATTTTAAGATTTTGTATCCCCAATGTTCGGACCTATACTTCCTTGATAAAGGGCTACTTCGTTGAAGGGAGGTTGTATGAAGCACTTGATTTATGGGATCAAATGATTCGAGAAGGATCTCAGCCCAATGTTATTACGTATAATGTGTTAATACATGGTCTTTGCTCACATGGCAAAATGGAGGAAGGTGTATCTTTCTCCTTTGATATGGAGAGAAATGGCTGCTTCCCGAATGTCACTACTTATAGTTCCCTGATAGATGGCTTTGCAAAAGCTGGTAACTTAATAGGGGCCTCCGAAACCTGGAATAGGATGATCTCAAGTGGTTGCCGTCCTAATGTGGTTGTCTATACATGTATGGTGGATGTTCTTTGCAGGACTGGCTTATTCAGTCAAGCTCATTCTCTTTTAGACAACATGGTAGCTGGGAAATGTTCGCCAAATTCAGTCACTTTCAATACATTTATTAAAGGTTTATGTGATTATGGAAGAGTAGATTGGGCTGTGAAAATGCTTGATCAAATGAGTAAATACAGGTGTTCTCCAAATGTGACGACCTATAATGAACTGCTGAATGGCTTTTCCAAAACAAACAAAATAAAAGAAGCTCTTAAGCTTGTGAAGGAGATGGATGAGAAGAAGATTGAACTTAATTCAGTGAGTTACAACACTGTCTTGTCAGGATTATCTCATGCCAGAATGTTTGGGGAGGCTTTTCAGCTTGTTGGGAAGATGCTAGTAAAAGGTGTAAAGCCTGACAATGTCACATATAACACTGTAATATATGCCTACTGTAGGCAGGGCAAGGTTCAGGCTGCCATCCAGCTTGTAGATATATTAAGTGCTGGAGGCGAGTGGTCTCCAGACATTATTACGTACACAGATCTTATATGGGGTGTCAGTAATTGCAATGGGATAGAAGAAGCCATCTTGTACCTAGATAAAATGCTTAATGTACATATCTTCCCCAATAGAGCTACATGGGATGTGTTGGTTCGAGGCTTCTTTAACAGCTTAGGTCATTTGGGGCCAATTCGCATCCTGGATAATATTATTAGTAACGGATGAGATGGAAGGAATTTGACAATTCATGGGAAGTCACATAAAAAAAATTGGACATGTCATGCAATATCCCTCATTGGGGGTGTCATGTTGTGCTCCATCAATTTGTGCATGCTTGTACTTTGAGATAAGTCACAGAGGACAACCGGGTGAACTATTTCCGTTATCAGATGCTTGACAAGATGTTCACCAGCTATACATTCCTCAGGATCTGGTGATCCAACTTGATGTAAAGGCCGCTTTTTTGACATTGATCAAAAGTTGGATCAAGAACTATTACTGTTTATCAATAAGCCTTCGTGACTAATGTAGTTCCATGTCTTGAATCTGGTCATTTCAGAAGAACCAGTAACTGGTTTCTCAAACTGTACACACCACCCATGCAGGTGAAGATATAATATCATGTGTATAGGTCTCGTTTTTTTCTTTCAATTTCTAGTATACGTGCTAGTTCCTTTCCTTTTACTTAATTAGTTGACATGTTTTCTGTTTCTTTGGATTTGTTCCTTGTGAGTTGATGTGCGACATTGTTTAGTGTCTGCGAATGACATTAGAAGCCTTGCACGCTGTGAACAATTCATCATGGGGAGTCAAATGCAGTAATATATTTTGCATGATGTTTTAAAACAAAGTAGCCCTTGCATGACCGTACAGACAGGATAAGCCAAAAATGGAGACTGAACACCTGGATAAAAGGACGACAAAGGGCTGTTCGAGAGTCCAGCATTATTTTCATGAACTTCTAGGCATTTGTGAAGAAGATAAGGTTTCAGCCATGGATGAATATCAGAGCAGAAATTCTTCTCTGGAACATTTTGCAGTTTCTGCTAAGGTTTTCTTTCTGCTGCAACAAAAAAATGGTCCCCTGGGATTACAGGGCCAATAATGTTGTCCTGCACACCCCGTGTCTATCCTCTCTGAGATGCTGTTTATGGACTCTTCTAAAACAAAGGAATCTTTCTCCATGAATCCTTTTATCCCTCATTCTTCGAGAACCAGAAAGGATTTCTCTTTTCAAGTTTGAATTTGTTTATTCAGAATCTGAATCTTATAATTCTTTGCTACTCTTCAAGAATGAAGTAGGTTTGATGCTATGACATCAAACAATGAAGAAGTTGTACTGAACTCAGGTGGGATAGCATTATAGCATTTAGAGCTTAATTCAACTGTTGCAATGGAAGTAAGGAGTCATCAAGACAAAAGCATTTGAGATGATCATCATAGTGATAAGATCTTCAGGCAGACTCGTTTCCCGAGCTTCTCTGTCATGATGGAACCTGTCAAATGTCTTACTTCTCGCCATCCAAATTGCTCACTAGCTTCCAAGAGTAGCTGACAGAAACAGTAGCTGACTGAAGCAGAAGAATTGCATGGTTTAGCCTTTGTAAGAACTAGGAGATATGAAATGCTAGTCTCCTGCAAAATTTCAAACTGACCATTCTCAGTTTCTTGCGACAACTGTCGTATGCAAATCCAACACGTTCCACCTTATCATTTGCACGTAATTTTAGTTAATTGTGTATCATTGGAGTGGCAACCAGTCTCTCCAAGCAAGGAGCTGTAAGAAATGTGTAATGTTGACTGACTTGTGGATTAATGATGCTAGTACATGAAATTCTTATAAGAAATTTAATAGTGGAGTTATCCCACGTCAAAAAGAGACATATAAATAAAGTGAGTTATATATAAAGATAAGACTCATAACTCAAGTATTTTAAGATTTTGAGTTGAAATATTATTTCTTAATTACATATAGACTTATTTGAATCTGGTTTAATTTCTTCCCAGACTCCTTCAAAAACCTATATTAGTATCAGAGCTAAGTTGGTGAAATTTATGAATTGCTAAGTTGGCGAAATTTGATGAATAGAAATTCATAAATTTGGATCAGAATAACTCAAATAACTTCGTATAAGTAGTGGAGCTAGTCTAATACGGATAGATCCACTTATGAGGTATGTGAATTATATATAAAGGTAAGGCTCATAACGCAATGCTTTAAAATTTTGGGTTAAAAATATGATATCTTACTTATATATGGGCTCATATAAATCCCATCCAATGTCTCCCCGGCTGTCTCAAAATCCTACACTTTCGTGTTATGGGATTTAAGAACTATTCGTGTTCTTCATTTTTTTCTGCAACTTGAAGCTAATGGGATAGGAGTATTGTACCTTTGAACTTTCACGATAACATATTGTACTTCTTAGTCCTACCTTATGTAACTCAAATCACATTCATTGTTATTAAAATTGGTGTTTCTGGGAGCTTGCAGAAATTCAGAAATGCAGATAGTTGCAGATTCTTATTGAAACAAGAAACAACTACATTATGCTCACCCAAACAAGAAACAACTCATCACTAGCTAGCTAACATGCATTATTTCGGCTACAAATCAAACTTGGAAGAGGAAAGCAACTAATAACGGTCACTTGGGCGCATAGTAAGATGCAGCTATACGACCATTAGCTCCCTTTGGATAGAAGCCACCAGGAACATGTTCATCACCACTTCCATAAACGATCCTCAATATCTGCTCAGCTGTTCTCGCGTACCCTACTGAGTCCTGGTCTCCAGCAAGAATATTGCCTGCTGTTTTCCTCTCTGCACCTCTTTCTCTGGAAACTATAAGCCCTTCATCTGTCAGACCTGCGTGTCCAAGGTTGTTCCTCATATCAAAAACGCGATTTGTGAACTCTGCCACTGTTATTCCATAGGGGTACACCTTCTTCTTTGCTCTCTGGTACAGCAATGTTCGAATCACTGCATCTTGGCCGGATTCTACTGCTAAGAGACCTGCTACAAGCTGTGAAAACACAGACACGTAAACCTGGTTCCAGATATATTAGAATAGAGTGACGTTTGATGATGTCTTTCTTACATACCCTTTTGGAAACAGCACCGTTGAGTTTAGGATTTGCTCCGACATATCCTGTGAGACCAACGTAAGGAATGAGATAAGAGGCTATTAGGTAATGCAGTCCAGAGGCGTAAGGTTCAAAAGGTGGAGATAATCTCTTCCCGAACGCCATGTTCATAGCAGTTGCAAATGATTCTGAACTCAAGTTCAACAATGGCCGAGGAAATCCCTTTACTGTGTTCTTGATCGCCCTGAAACACACAGCATTCACATCACAGAAACCTATGGAACATGAAACCAGTTCATATGATTGTGTGTGAGAGTTCAAACCTCAAGTGTCCAACTTCTTGCCAAGCGAATTGCTCGATGACATCCTTAACAAGAGGGTCAAGAGAAGCCTTCTTAGCTCCAACAGGAGATGGACCACCACCTGTTAGATTTGGAGCAGCAACATCCAAGCCATAACCCAAGGAACCATGCAAGAAAAACTCAGCCTCAAAGTACTCCAAGTTCAATGGAAACTCGAGAAGATCGAGGTCAGAGCTTGGAACTTTGGTGTTTCTGTTTGTGTTTGGCCTGTACGTGTTTTCCAGCAGAAAGTCTTGTTTGTAAATTACAACTTAGCACGAAAGGTATAAGGAGGTGTTAAATACTTTTTTATGTAATCATAATTCATTAAAATGATTGAGATTGTATTGAAACCAAACATGACTCCTATGCTATGCTGAGTAAAAGAAGATTTTTAGCCTTTTCCTTGTTGAAGATGGATTTTTTTTATATAATTAGGATTTTTTTACCATCGAATGGAAAGTATTTCTTTTACTTATCGACTGATTTAATTTTTAATATAATTTAGATTTATTTATCATCATATGGAAAATATTTTTTATTTATTGACTGATTTTTAATTGTTCCTTAGAATTTTTAGTTTCATATGTATTGCACAACTTTTGACTTTGAAATTGACCTTGTCAAAATTAGGGATATCAATGGTCGGATCACGGATCAACAGGCTACTAACAGCTCAGATCAGCTCGACCTATCTTATATTTTTTTAAAAATATAAAAAATGGTGGGCCAATTCGGCCTATCTTATATTTTTAAAATAAAAATGAAGTCATTTTTATTTTAAAATAAATGTTGAGACATGGGTCGGTAGGGCCAACTAGTTATTCGATCGGGGTGACAACTTTTAACTCGTGGCCAGATCAACTCAGGCTAAAATTAGACTGGACTAAATAGATGGGGGCAAAATTAAATCCCTAATTGAAGCAATAAGATTACCTTTTGATCGGAGAAAGTAAACTAGAGATTAGTACAAAGCAAGTAGAAATAAGAGCTATGGTTGAGAAAACCAAGATCAGGAAAAGACATTATGTAAAAGCATAAGATAAGACCCTAGGATAGAGATGGAGTTGATTTTCTTATTACTGATTAGAGATTGACATTTATGGTTAATTCAATTTCGATCATACTCGGATTTAATCTAAATTAAAAAAATTAAAAGATTAAAAAATTAAAAGAGAATTTAAAAAATTTAAATTTTGATAAAATTTAAGTTTTTTTAATATAAATTCAATTGAACTCAAATTTAAATTTGATGGCTTAACTTCAGCAAATTTTATAATTTAATATAACTTTTTAGATAATT
>JANSVB020000476.1:243398-255253 GCA_025504935.2 Erythroxylum haughtii
GTGTCAGGCTCAGTAATGAATAGTTTACATGCAGCAATTACGAGGAACAAGTGTCCCAACTCAAAACCGATCTAAAAGTTGTTGGGCCAAACCCATAATAAGTACGAGTTCAGGCTATAATTCGGGCTTCAAGGTTTGGGCTTGAATGTGTCCAATAAAAGATATATTAAAATTTTAAAAATTGAACTAATTTAATTTATTTAATAATTTAGTCGGCTAATTTTTAGTTTAATTTTTAACTTTTTAGTTATATTTAATTTAATAAATTTTGTTGTTAAAAATTAATTAATTTTTTATTTATCAATTAATGTAAATTTCATTTATCAATTAATGTAAATTAATTAATTTTTATAGATTAATATAAACAGATTAATTTTTATTTAATAATATTTTTAATTAAATTTTAATTTTTTATAGATAAGGATAATTTTTTAATTACAATTTAAATTTTTTAATTTTATTTAATTTCGATATTATAACAGTGCAATGTCTGTTGAATTTTTTAAACCTTAATTTTCTAATCTTATCAGTTTAACTTCTTATATAACTTGTAAAACGTTATTATATACGACCAAAGTTTAATTATATTTGAATTTTTGATAAATTAAAACTTATTGGAACTTGATTGGAGTAAAACAAACTTGAACTCAATCTAACATATATGATTAGACTCTTCTAGTATGCTTGAAACTCAGACAGTTAACATGGTTATCCAAATCTGATGAACTCAAACTATAAGAACCTGCCTAAGGCTACAGACATGGTATAAATTTTCAATCTTTCCACACTTCTCCTACAGCATTAGGCAGATTACACATCGGCCAAGTGCACTGTCAGTTACAATCAACTGATGAAAGGAAGAAACTATGTGGAGTCTCCCTTTTTGTTGTTGTGGGGACTGGGATATTGAATGTTAACCTTCAAGTCCATGCATGCTAAAGGATAATGCATAATAACACAGTAAATTGAACCTTTACTAGATATTTTCTCAACCCCAAACGAGCAGAAGATGAAACAACAACCTAGTTACCTATTTTTATAACATGCATAACTTTCTTTCTTCAAGTGTTTCTTACACGAGCAAAACGGTTGTTCTTATCCTTACTGCTATCTTCATATTCATCACTGCCGACGAAAATTACACCATCCTCTGATTGTTCATCATAGACTCCTTCCTCTTCCTCACCATCCCAATCGTCGTAAACTTCATCATCTTCATCATAGTCAAAATCATCATCGTAATCATCTGCACCAGCTCGCAAAGTGTGGTACTCGGGTGGCGGTGGACAATCTTCTGTTATTGCTTTGTCCCTCTTTATTACAAGGTGCCGTATGACTCTTTCGTCTTTGTCGAGCATACTCTTGAATTCATTGATCGATTTGGCTTCCAACTCAAAGTTCATCAAAATGTAGTGCGCATTTTTGGCCTTTTGTATCTTGTAAGCTAGTCTTCGCATACCCCAATCACTGAATCTCCATACCTTGCCTTTCTTCTCCCTTAAAAAATCTGTGCAGAAACTGTTTATCAGGTATAAGAAAGTGTAGAGTCCGTCCTCTACTATCAACAACAGGTTTCAAAAAAAATATACGAAGATGAGATCATTTTGTTTATTTTCAAGCAACTGTCTAACACATTCGGCAAAGCCATACAATAATAAGCTGGAAATCGAAGACAGAAGCTTCAAAAACATTCAGACTTTGTTGAAACTAGTATAGAATCATGAGAACCAAGTGTGATTGCCTAAAAGAAATTTATTCTGTGGGTGCCGTGTAACAAAATCACAAGTGATGCCATGCTGAACGTTTCAATTTCTCTCCAAAGCTCCCAAGTTACTGGAGGCAGAGCAGAGCAAAATAAGGATACAACCAATATCTAGGCAGTCAAGTCACATCATGAACATGAGGCAACTCAAATCGTTTTCGTACAGGGCAACAAAGTACAGGCAGATTCCATGTTAATCTAAAGAGAAGCACTAGGTGTGCATAATACTTTGGAACTCAAATCAGCAAGCCATATATTAGATATTCTGAAGGCAAAGAATCACCTTGAACTTTCTCATTCACACTGCTAACCTCTTCTGCGTGCTTCTCGTGGATTAGATAAACCACTTCGTAATGACGCACTGAAAATACGAAGGCAACGAGGTTACAAAGCAACATAGTAACTTCAGTTCAGATAGTCAATCACAGCTAGCTAAGAACTGATGCCTAAGAGGAATTCCTTTGTGCCTGTGCATCTACGTGTGTGCTTCATTTTGGGATCTCTCTCGGGCCAGTGGCAATGGAGAAATGAGAAAAGGTTGCAGTAAAGGTACTTACTTTGTCCTACTTTCAACTGACTCTCCATCTCAAGGTTGAGAGCCTCATAGAGCTTTTCTGTAAATTGACAAATCATAACACTTCAGCCTCAAAACAAAAATTTACAACAGATAACCAATCAAACGAAGCAATTGCAAGTTAGACCACTCAAAAATTCCAAAAAAAAAAGTTAGACCACTCACGTTCTTCTGCGTCAGCGAAGTCAGGGAGGAGGCTACCATCTTCTTGAACTTTCTTCTGTGATTAGAAAGAAATCCAACAACCCAAAATCAAATTGCAAACTTAAAACAGAAATGACCAAACACAAATGCAAAAGCAAAAGTTAATCGCACAAAGAAAATCCTAAACTTTAATCATTACGATTAGCTAACAATCCATTCAACTTAAATATCACTTCAACAAAAATGTAAAAGAGCAAGCTTTGCAGGTACACACTTCCTATGCATAACAAATTTTTCAAAAAAAAACTATAAAATCCCACTAAAACCCTGAAAATTTCGACCAAGAAACGTTAACTGGTCGACAAGCAAGAGAAGATAACGAAGAACAAAACACGGGAAATGGTAAAGTTAACCTCTTTAAGCAACACCGCTTCAGGGAAAAAGCCAGTGGCCTCATCTTGTTTGGGTACGAAGTTGTGAGAGTCGTTTTTGTTCTTGTTCTTCTTCGCGCAAACAAAAAGTTGTTTCCTCAATCTAAACGATAGCTTCCGATAGCTAAAAGACAAAGAAGAAGGAAACCCGCCAGGGAAATTACAGGATGAGCTTCTGCTGACGTTAAACCCATTGTCAATGGGGTGTGTTGAAAGTGGATAAGTTGCAGAGCTATGGAGATGTATCTTCATCGTTTTATTTTGCTAGCGACTGTCAAAAAGTCAAGCCGCAGATGTACACATGTATATATACACAGGCAAGGGGTAGATAATTAATTTTTATTAAATTTTAAATTGAATTCGAATTCAAGTTCAGTAACACCAATTTGATCAAAATGTAACTTTTAGTTTAAATTCAATCAGATTTAAGTTGCATAGGATTGAAATACAGATTCAAAATTCATTTCTTGTGTTAGTTTCAGTGGTTCAGACATCCTTTTCAATCTTGATTTGGGCAATAGTACACTTATTTGCAAGATGTAAAGATAGAATTAAGACCGTTACTGTGTTTTAGTAACAAAGTGATATCAGAGCTAGCTATACATCTATTACGTGCCTGATTCGAATCCCAACCTTAAGCCTTCAGGATTCAACTTGTAGGTAGCAGAAAAATGGTGTGTATAGATAAAATTAGGACCGTTACTATCAACATGTGTTTTCAGTAACAAAGGCGAAGCGGAGCTAAACCTGGTTTCACTGACATGGAGTAAGTTGGATCAAATTCAGACTTGAGAACTGAGATATTACATTGCTATAGTTTAGGTTAATCTAGTTTTCTTAGTTTTGATGCTCCACCTTTAATTGGCAGGGAAAATGAAATACAAAAGCAGGATACTATACAAGCTCTTTCTTCTCTATGCAGGCTTGAGGAACTTTTAACACAAGCCAGTATATAAGACAACAGATTCCAGGAACTAGTTTTTTATCTCAGACCTTAAATCTCTGTTCAAGACGATTAAAATGCCTCTCATCGAAGCCTGTGTGCACCATTTTCTTTGTTCGAGTCGCAAGCTGCTTACAAGGCTCGGTTTATACTACCAATTTCCCAGTAAATGAAGAATTCCGACTTTTACCATTGCTTCTTTCCCCTTTTCTTCCTCTTATTCCCTCCACCACCACTGCTCTTGGGACCATTTCCAGCCTTGGCAGATGGGCTCTCAGCAGAAGTGCTGGCAGCGAAATTGTCAAAGACACCAGCTTGCACCGCATTCTGCCACCACTTGAAGAACTCTTCCTCTGTCATGGATTCTTCTGGCATCCCTGTGTTTCGTTGGCTGGAACTTGCTGACCCCTTGCCAGAATTGTGCTTGGAGGTAACACCAGTGTTCACATGAAAACTTGGCTTGTGGGTGTTGGCTGGACATCTCATTCCCTGCACCAAAATTCAATATTGTGTACAATAAACACTAATTCCAAAACAAGGGAGAAAAAGAATCTTTACCTGAAACATGCACATATGAACAAGCACAACTATCCATCAAATATCATCTTTACGGTGCAAATTCATCAGATGTTTTAGGGGAACTGATTTCTATCTAAGGAGTAAATCAAAGGCAACATGAGAAGCATTTTGCATTACCACCAGAACTTACAACCATCTCGTGATTTGTCACAAAGATATCGAGAATCAGTTTAATTAATGTACAGATGAAATCAAAACACAACGGCAACGAAAATGTAAGAATCATGGTGCTATATCTTAGCTTTGACATAGTTTAACCTTCAGATCGAATGATATGGAAAATTCTTGTAGTGCAACTGCCTACAAAATCGTTTAGACTTTCAGGTAGATGATTCATTCTTCTCAAACAGCAATTGCTAACATATCCTTCTTTTGTCTAATATCCTTAGAACTTACGAAGATCAATAAAGAATTGGGAAGGTTTGAGTGCTTGTGTGTGGAAACATAAAAAGAGAAAACATTCTGACTTGAATCTCGTAGTGAGTAGATTTGTTAGGCAAGACACACATCTTCAAAGTACTGTCCGATGGATGTTGCTGGAAGTAAATAGCACTACCTGACATATATACCACTGGGTAGCATCATAGATCTTACTATCAGCACATACATATGCACAAGGAGCAACAACCTGCATAAACAATTTCTCAATTTAACGAGACATCAATAATACTGTAAAATATCGAGAAAAATACTCATTTCAAGATACTACATATGATGCCCATATCCAGAACAGTGCAACCTAGTGGCACGAATTACCACGTACCTTCTTTAGCAATCCGTAAAAGAGAGGTTGAGAAGATTGCTCAACCCATCCATCTCCATCTTTAGCCTGATGAAAATCCTTGCAATCCTTGACAAAATAATCCCAAGAATTCAAGTAAATATAAGAACAATGTCTAAATACTACTACTCATCAGCAGTGTGATAATCCAATCTGCCAACTTCAAATGTTACAGATGATTAACTGATACATAAACCGGAAGATAACAAACCTGGCACCATCTAGCTCGAGATTTTGATCTCTCCACATGTACCCAGACATGAAAATTATTGCACCTTTTACATTCTATTCTCCTAGAATCTCCAAAAGGGTTGTTATTTGATGCCTTTGAATGTCCAAACCCAGAAGCAAAGAAACTATGCTCTCCACTCTGCACAAAACATAGCAAGATGAAGACTAGCATACACCAAAGTTGGAGATAATAGAGCATCCACAACATAGAATAAGCTTCAGAATTGTTGTTTTTGAAAATAAGAGAACTAAAATATACTTTCTATCCTCACAAAATTGCAGTATATGGAACATAATCTAATTTTATTTCCCAATGGTCAGCAAATGTGATTCCTTTTGTTTCATTGCAAAGATGGGGGACAACATGCTGGAAAGACTAACCGTTGACAATCAAATGAAAACAGGGTCCCAAGTTGGTAGGACCCATTCCACAAACATCTCCTAATAATCAGGCCAACAAGCACTTGAAGGCACATTACAAACAGAGATGCGCTAAATGAGTGACAATATGCATTTTAGTAAGATACGGCTCCGGCAATTTCAGATTTTTACCAAACCTGAGATCAGAATTTACACCAGACCAGACCAATCACTTGAAAGCAGTAACCACCGACAAAAGAAAGAGCCCCGGAACGGTTTGCACATTGCAATTTAGCTTCTAACAAAAATATGCTATCACGGAAAAAGGTAGAACTAAATGGTAAAGTTGGACTCAGTATAGAATAAGAGAAAGTACAACCCTGCAGAAATAGTTCAGCAGTTCTTCCTTCCTTAGCTCATCGTCATATGTTTTTCGCTTGGAGGAGTCAAGTAAAACCTAAAGAAACATCACAACAACAACACTTTGTTGTCAGAGTTAGAATTAGTGTTGCCAAAAACAGTTAGATCTATCAACAAACTGATAACCAATAAATTCACCTCATATGCATTATGAAGTTTTTTAAAAGCTTCTGCAGCCTTCTCATTGCCACTGTTTTTGTCAGGGTGAACCAACATTGCCTAGAAACAAAACAAGAAACCATACCGGTAATTTGCAGAAATTTTCAGCTTTTCAGAAAATACTTTCCAAAATAAAAAGGAAACAACTGCTAGGAGCATGCAAAAGAAATTTCAGGATTCATAAGAGTGTATCATATAGCAATCTAGAATTAAGGCCCGAGATATAGAAACTTATTTAAACAAATCCGAAAAGCTAATGTACGAGTCCCAGTGGTTTATATAGCAAAAGTACTCAAAATTTTCTGAGTAACAAAACAAGCAAAGGATTGATGCCTGGTACCTTTTTCCTGTACTCTTTCTTCAAGAAATTTACATCCACATTCTCGTATCGAGGTAAACCCAGTACCGAATAGTGATCAGGACAGCTCAACAACCTAACAATTTCATCTTCAGAAGTTAACTCAAATTCAGCCCCACTGGTTGAGGGGACTCCAGGGTTACGATCTCTTGATAACCCAGACCCATTTACAGAAAATGAATCTTGAAAAGCTTCACCACCAAAGAAGCTTTCTTGACCTTCCATCCCCCCAGATTGTTCAGGGCTTTGATTGGACCTTCTATGTTGATTAATCTTATCTTTTAAGCAGTATATTAGAATGTCACTAGAGATAAAAGACAAATTTAAACCCAAAAGTAAGCCCCAAAATCCAACGTATGTCCATGAACAATAAATGGAGTACATCATCACAACAAATAGCGCAAGCCGTTCACGGTTCAACATGAATGCCAACCCTGATTAATAGGAAAATAAGGAAGTATTAGTACAAATAAGGCCACAAAGAGACCAAACAAGCCAAGGAGACATGACGAAACAAATTACCAAAGGCATAGACAAAGAAGCCAAACAATCCAAAGAGACATGAAAGGAATTACCTCCCATCATAATCACAAATGAGGTTGTCCAGAAGCTTCCACAAAACCACAGAAAAGAAGCCCCAGATATTGCAGCTACCAAAAGGCCAAGGGTGAAACCTATGGAAACGCCCACGAATGCAGCTATAGCCTGAGTGAATCAACATTTAATACAAGTTTACAAGTGCAAAAATATTCTTGACAACATAACCTAGTCAGTAATCCATGAACAAAATGTTTTGAAATATGTCTGACAATATAGATCTAGTTATTTTGCATTTATTTGTTTGGAATTAGAGAAGCAAACAGAAAGATGCAACACTTACCAAAGCAATAAGACACTTGAGCATCCCAACCATAGCAATTACTGACAAAATGCTACACCAAATAACCGAGAAAAAGGATGTTGTCCCCAAGCATAGAATGGAGTTGATGCCTCTTAGGGTACAGTCCAGCCAAACCATTGATAAAAGAAAAATTATGTTGCAAAAATGTATGAGCCATTTTACAATAACTGGATATGCTTGCTTAATACGCTGCCTAATACAATCATGGGCATCACAGACCTTCATTGAGAGAGCAGCAAGCAAAGGCCTCTGCTTCTCGAGCCACTCAATCGCCAGCTTCCACATGGACAAAGCTGATAGCCTCAAGTTTGTAACAATCTCACTTCCAGAAATTTTCATATTTTCCTTCATATGTTTCAATTGAAAGCGATTAAGCAAGTATCCCAATCCAGACTCTGAATATTTAACACCTCTTTCACTGACAGGAAATGCTCCAACTTCTCCCTGCATTCTGGATGAGTCTGTCAAAGGGCTACTGCCATTAATTGAAGTGTTCATAGAAAAGTATTTCTGTGGATTATTTATTTCATCTACCCTCTGTTTCTCTTTTCTCTGAAACTTTTCAAATTTCTGTCTGATCCTGTTCTCATCAGCAGCATGGCTGGTTTTCCTCGTAATATCTACAGGACTACCTGGTATGCTACAATCTGGAAGCTGTTCACCAGGAAAAACCATCCCAGGAGATTCCAAAGTTTTCTTTTTGTGGTTTTGAAAATGGCGATCTAACCCATTCTTCTGTTGATTGCCTTTTCTAGCCATGTTATGTTTTATTTTTGGAACTTTAGTGAAAAGAAAGTTGAGTAGAAGCAATTCTAACTATCTTAAGGAAGACATGATATGCCCAATTCATGCCATGTGAAAATCATAGGCTTTCAATGCTCAAGTCAATAAGCCAATCTCTGCATTGGGGAAAAAGAGAACTTCAAAATATTAATCCAATGCAAAAAGATCAAAAAAAGAACTAGCAGATTCAGTACAGATACAAATCCAAAAGTTAACAATTTACATGTACAAATTTGTCACTAAACTAGAGGGTAAAACATCAAAATGTATGTTAATCGTTCCAGGATTTCACGTGAATGAAGCACACAACCAAAACACAACTATTCAACTATATGTAAAACTGTTTGCATTGACCAATTGTGAAGAAACAAAATAACATGATGGAACATGTAGCCTAGAGGCACATTAAGAGTAAACTCTGCAACACCCAATACACTCTCCTAACGTTCAAGAGTTTCATTCAAATGACTATAGAAAATATTTCTGCAAACATGTGAAGGTAATAACTTTGGCCATATACTCAAGGGGATCTTAAATAGGTAAATAGACTGCAAGGAGCAAGCATCAGTTGTATGTTAATAAGGGAAGCAAAAGTACACGCACTTAGGCGGAAAAGGAACCATATCATGGTCAAATGGGAATCGACACACATAACTGACTGAAAAGTTAGGGCTAACCAAAGAAATCAAACCCAGAAAACAGGACAGAAACCCATGCAAAGAAATTGAATCAAACTTCTATCCGAGCACTAGTGGCTTCAGGTAAAACTATGAGAGAAGATAAGAAGTAATTACTCAGAGACCACCCATTGAAGATCCAAACCCCAAATTTGGAAGAAACATTTGGGATATAACAATAATAAGGAGAAGAAAAAAAAAGGATCCCCAATTGCGTTCTAATCCCAAGAATGCTCTTAAGATCAAGAACCAATGTGAGGGAGTCCCAATCCGCCATTTCTTAAACAGAAATCCAATTTGGAACATAATAAATAACGATACGAACATACCTTGAGGCTAGAATACTAAAGCTCCAAGTTTCCAGAGAGAAAGAGTGGTGTAATTGCAACAAAGAAAGCCCAGCAAGCCCTGAAACCACCACATGAGAGCGCTAAAGATACGATTTTTAGAGCACACTGATATTTCCATTTTCTTGACTAAACTGTGGTTATATAGATATCTACATATATATAATTGAGCAATCTAAAGGAATATTAACAAGAACTAAAACAAAATGAACAGATAAAGAATAATAGACAAAAGTGGCAAAAAGAAGAAAAGGCTGTCTCAGAGCCTATCCGGGCAAGTGAAATTTTGTCAGAATCCCAGACCGGAAAGACATTGAAGAAAAGAGGAGATTTTTACGGCCTTCTCTCTTCTGGTTAAGTCAAAATTGTTCTTTCCCAACAACGTCTTAGCTATTCCTCACGTCTCAGATTCTTACGAGCTAACCTCTTCGCTGGTGGATGTTGCTGTTGTCGTTGTTCCCTTCCTTCAGCTCTTGTCTGTTCGAATACGGGCTATACTCCTGTACTCTCTGTCTGTGTCAGTGTACGGCAAAGTCTGTGTTTTTTTTGGCTTTGTGTGCGTGACTATGGTAATCTCGTCCCTTGGATTGACCACACCAACCACCATCACTTGTTTTACTCGTGTTTTGTTTTCATCTTCAGAAACGGAATTAGACATTAAAGATTGATTACTACTTGTAAAACAATCCTCTGTTTTGATTTATATATAAAAGCTTGACTTTAATATAGAGATTAGAGACCAACGAAAAGAGTGACGGTGAGTATAATGATAATAAACTGAGTTAAGGGTGTTGAAATATAAAGAATCGAAGTTTATCCTATGCCGGAGAAAGAGAGAAATGAAGACTAATATATAAGTTTAGTGGGTTACTCTATTTATTACTATTTGATTTTACGATGAAACCTTCCTTAGACTTGTATGTGGCCCAACTTTTCTTCTCGTATAAGCCCGTAGGTCTATTGTAAATTCTAACATGAAATCATAGCAGATTGCTCTTATGTTAATCGTTAATACCTCAAACTGATAGATTATGTCACGTGTTAGACCCACAAATGAGAGAGGTGTGTTGAAATATAAAGACTAGGGGTAAGCATTATTCGGGCCGGCTCGAATTAATTCAGATAAGCAAATACTAAATTTCGGGTAATTCGGGTTGGTCCGGGAATTACTTGAATTATTTTCAGGTCGGAACGGGTAACTCCGAAAAATTCGGACAGACCCGATTACCCGAATTAGGTTTAAAAGAATTATGAAATAGGGTAATTAGGATAATTCCGGTAAATCAGATCGGGATAATTCGGGTAAATAGGTAATTCGGGTAAATCGGGTCGGGTAAGTTCGGGTAATTGAAAGTTTAGGTTCGGGCCGGGTAAGGAAAAAAAATTCGGATAATTCGGGCCTGATCTGAACAGTAAAAATTGAGCCCGAATTACCCGAATGCTCACCCCTAATAAAGACTGAGAGTTTGTCCCATATTGAAAAAAGAGGAAAAAAAAGACTAATATATAAGTCTAGTGGATTACTCCACTTATTACCAATTGATTTTAGAATGAAACTTCACTTAGACTTATATGTTGCCTAACTTTCCATCTCATATAGATCCGTAAGTGTAAATTCTAACAAATGGGACCCTTCTATGACATGGTTAGAGCTCGAGCTCGAGTTCGAGTTTGCTTGAATCGTCCAAAACAACATTATTTTGTAAGGCCAAGACTCGGGTTTGAGGATCAAAGCCCAGGTTAATCAAGCTTAACCCGAGCTTTTTGCCAATCCTAGACATACTCATTCCAATTGTACTAATCTCCTCTGTATATGCTAAGATACGGATGGTAATAAATCAAATTGAGCAAGATCGGGACAAAAAAACAAAGCAAATTGAAGACTTGAATTTGAATCCAAACCCAACTGAGTCTGAATAAATAAAATTGATTTCAACTTATTCAAACTCGAAACGTATTAAAAGAAATCTACACCTTTTTGTTGAGTTAGGTTAAGATACCTAACCTGAACAGGTTCAAATCAACTCAAAAGAAATGCAAAACAAGATAAATAGGGCTTAGCTTGAATCAATTAAAATTTAATTTAATCCGCTAACTTGGACTAGATCTAACGAATTCGGGTTCAGATCCCAATGCCATCCCTAGCTCCGGATGATGAACTTTGTAAACAGACCGAGCATAAGACAGGCGCGGATGTTTAGCACATCAACTCCATCTGTTTAATTCTAATGTATTTCTGAACTTTGTAAACAGACCGAGCATAAGACAGGCGCGGATGTTTAGCACATCAACTCCATCTGTTTAATTCTAATGGATTTTCTGCAGAATTACATTAGAATTCCAATTCCTTCAGCTGTCATTTTCATCTGATGTCTGCTATAAGACACTCCACATTCCCTTGCATT